>CAHIKZ030001703.1:482500-490000 GCA_903632075.3 Acanthosepion pharaonis
ACCTCAGCATGAATATAGTCTATTTCAAGTTGGTCTGGACCCATCTGTCTTCAGCTCTTCTGAAGTTCGTTGAAGTAATTTTTCTGCAATATATATATATATATATATATATATATATATATATATATATATATATATATATATATATATATAAAAAAAGAAAATTGGATATGGAGAGCCGTTATTACTTACCCTCCTGAACCAAATGTCACTAAACGAAATGAAATCATTCCCGTTTCGCTCGTAAAGGCATCTAAATTAACGTTGATACGGCAATGTAATCCAAGGAGAATTAAATGTCTTATCGACTTCAATCACTTTCTCACCGACTTGTCGTGGCTTCTCTCTGTCTTTGCTACAAATATTTTCATGGCAACTATTACGATGAGCTTTTTTCCTTGCACTATATAAATTTCTCTCACTTCTCACCTCTGTGATTTATTTCCGTTATCTTGTTTCCCATCCACGTAAAATCTTCAAAAAGATGAAATGCAACGTTTCCGTTTTCCTGATTCCTTTTACTTTATTGTCTTTTCATTACACTTCCTCAATAAAGTCTCTTTCTTTTTCGGTACCTGTAACTTGCCTGAGAACTAGTATCATTATCGCTTTGATTAGATGGAAACGATTGGAAAAAAAAAGTTATACTAGTATTTATTATTAATAGACACAATTTGAGAACTTAATACACGCATTTGCTTCCTTGCTGATGGCAGACACGGAATGAAAACTCTTCGTAATCCTACATAGTTTAGTAAGAAATATCGGGAAGAAATGATTAACGAAGAAGCGAAAGATGAGAGAATAAAGGATTAGCAAAAATAAACCCAAAAATGCGAGTTGCAAATTGAAGACATCAGAATCTTGCCAGAACGAAAATCTATCTTTTCATTTTATGTGCCATATCCTTTCATAAACCTTCTCCTTGTTTGTATCCTCTCTGAGATCTCATCGATGGTCACACGCTTTGTAAAGAAGGACAGATGTCACGTAACAGCTCAGTATTCTTTTCTTTTGAGAAAATGGTTACTGTCAAAGAAATCCTCCTAGTCTTTTCCCAAAGAAATACTCCTGCCAAACTTTTGGAATGCGTCCTTGGCCATCCCAATACGTCAACGGATCTCAGTGTCGCACTTACCGGCCTCTGTGAAAACGCTTCCGAGATATTTAAACTTTCGCGTCTACTTGATTCTAGTGTTCCCGACATGCAAATCGCATTTAGGACTCATCGTTTTACTGAGGACCTTGCTTTATGTCTTCTTGTAGTTTATGCTTAGTCCTTTCTTCTCACTCTCCCTCTATATCTTCTGTAGGAGGTTTTGTAATTTCTTTTCCGTGTCTGCTATCAGTACTGTGTCATTGCGTATCTTATTAAAATATTAGTTCAATTTAAAAGAAAAGGATCTGAACTATTGGAATTGCTCTCGCAAGGTTGAAAATAAGTCCGGTGAAGAAGACACAAAAGCCTTGAGGCAATAGAGATTCAGTTATACAGATTTGAACTCATTCTCAATGCGTATGCATGTTTTGCCGATAGTATAGGAAGATTTGATTATTCTAATATCGTATTTTAACAAAAATCAAGGTTGCTGAGCATATTCCAGCAGATCCTTGTGCCGTACCTTGTAAAAAACGCCTGAGGAAGTCTATAAAACATAGATTTAACAATTTTGGTGCTCGAAATAATTAAAGAAAATAGAACTGACGATTAAAAAACATTTTTCTTAAAGGACAATTTTAGCTTGAAAATAAACCGTTTTTTTTTATGATTTGCGAAAAAAGATGTGCGGACAAGACTGCCCAGGATCTTTGAACCGAGATAAGCTTTACTGTTAAACGTCCTAGAGAATATTTGTATGCTATAATTGGCGTCGAGAAGATGTATTATTCTTATCCTTCTAAAACCATGTTTCAGGTTTTAATAATAATACAGGGTTGATAAACTATATAAAAAAAAAAAAATCAATCAAAAAATAAATACGCGCCCAAAAATCTTCTATAGCATTTTTAGTGGACTTTCGTTTATTGGTGGTTTAAAAGAAAACCAGGACATCTTTGATTCAGTTTTAAATTGCTGTTCTATGCCATTAAGTAACTACTGCAGCATGAATTGTGGGAACAGGCTTGATTCAAAAAATGGCGACTTATCTCATTTTGAAATCGTTATCACTCAAACTTAAGTTATCGAAACAAACGCCATTGCCGATTTAACGGAGTATAATTTTGCCGTGCTGATGTTGAAACAAATGCCTTACTGATGCCTATCTTTCGTGAGCGAATTTTTTCTGGGTTCTATACTAAACATTAAAATGCCTGTGACAAAAAAAAACTAAACAAAATGAACACAAACAGATCATCTTTAAAAAAAGGACATGTAATTGGAAAAACAGAATCCGAAAAAGAATGTTAACAAACAAATAATTTTTTCACACCCAACCTAGTTCTGCGGAATCAGAATCAACGTTGAGTTTAAAAGACATTTACGAATGAAACCAACTGAAGTAAAGATGCCAAAAGATTTAAATTTTTCCTAACTTGACAACAAATGCTAAAAAATTTTGAATCTAGCATGGAGATTAACATTTGTGATGAAACTAAAAATTTGGTTCGTTTAGCTGGCCAATGAGAAAATGGCCGAAATTTGAAAAACTGCCGTGAGAAGCACAATGAAAAAATTGATTATTTCCACATTTGGGGAAGATACCCACATGAAATGCAAAGCATGAAAAGCCTTTCCACTTTGAAGTATGTGCTAAATTTTGTGCAAATCCCGTCGAAAATTCTATGGCCCCTTTGAAATTACACACACACACACAAACATCGTTACACACACAAACCTATCTTTTATAGATAAGATAGTTTTTAGAATGGAAGAATACGATATTTATAAACATTATTTTTCAAACAAATGGAACACCACCTAATTGAATGACAAAAGGGTTTAAAAAGCTTATCTGAATGTGTTTCATTCAAAAAAACTTTAGAAATTAAATTAATGACCTTTTAAATGTATTGGCCTGATGTAGTGAGAGATTTAAAAAAAATGTGTGATATTTTATAAATTATACATGGAAAAGAACACAGATTTTGTTCCAACACTAAATTTTAAATTTTAATTTTAAATTTATCAAATAACATATTCAATATAGTTTTTGTAACATGCTGAGGAATTATATATCCTAATGTTGTTTTTCTAAATTGCTGGGGTCCACAAATATTAGCAAATATGAGGTCCACGGTAAAAATGAAACTTAATATATATACAACAATTTCACTTCTGCTAGATTTTTGTAATTTGAGAATATTTTTTCACATGAACAGTAAATCCACGCCATGATTTAATATATTAAAAAGTAAAATTACAAAAAAAACCGAAATTTAAAACTATCAGAAAATGAGACCTATATGAATTAAATACTAGTTTCAAAATTTTTCCATATAATTTGTTAATCTTTTTATTTTGCATTAAAATTAGTTTTACTTTTAAAATAAAGAATATTGTTTCAACTATTTCTATAATACAATTTATAACTTTATCTATCAAGTATTTAATAAATAAGATTTTTTTTCATCGAATCCATAGCAGTCCACTAAAAATTTTAAAAGAAAAAAAGTGGTCCATGGTTTAAAAAAAAAAAATTAGACAATGTAAAGGTAGCACACACAATAAAAAGTCGATTTCATTAACATTTCATAATGTTTTTGTTTTGTTTGAACTGCTGTTGTGTGGATTTTTCCTTATTAATTTTTCATTTTTTTTTCATTTTTTTTTTTTTTTTTATTTTTATATCTTTCTCAATAGCAGCAGATTTTTAACAGTTAAATTGACCACTGGTATGAACCTGGATGAAAATTTACTGTATTTAGATTAAGAAATCAGTTCACTTCTTATAACGATTAAGTTCAATAAATCTTTTTTTTTTTCATTAAAACAAATTAAAGTTGAAATTATGGAATCCTGTCAAATAATTGAACGGATTGTTTGCTAAAAGATCATGTTTTTTTGTATTCTTTGTTTCTCCAGAATAAAAAAAGCATTTTATTATTCTTATTATTCGAAAATATTCTTTTACATTTTTATCTATCAGATTTTTTAACGTCGATTTTTCATATATAACCAAGACAATTGATATGCAATTATTTTTGGATGAAATTAATAAATGATTTTTGGAAAAATAATCTTTGGCCATTATGAAGGGAGCAAATAAAAATCAAGTTGAACGGTTTTTTAAATTTCAGCAAAAAAATTGAGTTATGGGACCATTTAAAAACTTCAATTTTCATTTTCACATTTTACTCAAAGATTTTTAGGCAATATTCGGACAAAGAATTTTCTTGAGCAGCATACTTTACATCTACGCATATAGATATATAAACAAACTTATAACACACAAACATATATCTGTATACATTAACATATAAATTAAACCAACATAAAACGTTTTTTAAAAGTAGACACTCTTCTTTTTTGATTTTTAATTTTTTAATTACGCCAAATAATTTATAGAAATATATAAATTCGATCCTATAATGGTAATTTAACATATTTAATGATCTCTTTTTACAATTAAGATAATTTGAAAAAAATAATATAATTTTTATATATAAAATGGTGTTTCACAATCATTTTTGAAGGCCAATGGGAAAGGGTATGACTTCGAACTGCTTTGGGAGGTCTGCTAATATATTTTGAATTATAATAATATATATATATACTTTTCATGGTTATGAATATAATAAAAATATATAAAAATATATACTGCAGCAAATTTAACTATATCTATATTTATATATGACCGAAAATATAATATCCTGAGGCAGTTTTTTTTTGTAAATTATAATTAATTATCTCCATGTATTATGTATTTATATTATATATACTATTAAATTCTTGGGATATGGATAATCCTTCATATGCATAAAATAAACTGTCAAAGTTCTGTATTCGTTTAAATAATATTATATAATCTGCATATAATTTTATAACTTTTAAATGTTTTAATTTTATTTTGTTCTTTGTCTTAAAATAATCTGGGAAAACTATTCTGATGTTGTTATTTATCCATTCAAAACGTAGAAAAATGTTTTGGACAAGCGTATTAAGCGTAATTTGCTTAGAGAAAAAAACTGGGTGTTTTCCACGTTGCAAAAAGTAATAGAAAGACATTGTTTATGAATATTTTGGCACAATTCTTCTTTTTTAGTATTTATTTAAAAATGTAGAAGTAAAAAAACAATTACGGGTTATAACAATGATTAATTGTAATAAGCGATAAAACAGTCATGGGCAAACTGCAAAGATTTAATTTTGCTGGATATCATTCCTAATTTCATGAGAAAATAACGTTTTTTTAAAATGTTGGAAGATTTCTTTTCGTTCTCATTTGTTCAATTATAAGAATAAGAAACAAAAATGGTAAAAAGAAAAAACAAAAATTAATAAGAAAATGTTTTTTAAATTTTTTGAAAATTTATTCGAAAGGTAACGCAAAAAAAGAAGAAATTTAAGGAATTGGCAAAAAATTCAATAAAGAACCTATACGTTCTAAAATTTTTGAATGCAAATAACATTAAAGAAAAACATCAATGAAATTATACTACTTTTACAAATAATTTTGTTTATTATAAACATTTAGCCCAAATGAAAACATTGCACGAAGGACGTGAAAATTCAATTTTTTTTTAATTGTCCTCAGAAAGAAAATATTTTTTCTTTTCAAAAAAAAATGTTCAAATTTTTCCATTTCTCAAAAGAACTTAAAGATCTTTAAAATAGAACATTAAAATATGCTGTATCTTTAACAAAAAACTTTTTTAATTAATTTTTCGTTTTGTGGTCTGAGCTAAGAACAAATTTACTGTAATTTTCAATAAAATAATTGACGGTATCAAAAAAAACCAATATCTGGTCAATAAGGTATTTATTTTACGCCGTTCAAGGAATAGTAGTTTATTTTGGCCGCTTAAATGAATGATGGATTATGGATACATATCAAATTTTATTAAATAAAATCAATTATTATTATTATTTTTTTTATTTTCTTTGATTTCTGGCGTTTACACATTTCTTTCCGGGTCCCGCCTAGGGACCTAAGGTTAGAAATGGCATCATGACACTTTCCACTGAAAAAAAAAAATTACATAGATAAAGCCCTTCGTAAAGTGTGGGCTGTACTTGTCAGAACAATTTTTTGTAACTCCTTAAGGCATGGACTTCCAGGAATCCCTTCAATTAGTCTACTGCAATCTTTTCCAATCAGTCCTAGGGCTCCAACTACAACAGGGATTGTTGATGTTCCCATATGCCACATGTTCGAGATTTCTATTTCAAGGTCCTTGTATTTTTGACAGCTTTTTGAATATCTTCAAACATACATTGCAGTCAGCAGGGACTGCCATATCAATAAGGAGAAACTTTTTTTGTTTGTGGTCTTTAATAATAATATCTGGGCGGTTGGCTTTGATTGTTCTCTCAGTGTCTATTGTGTAGTCCCATAGAATTGTAACAGATCCTATCTCCGTAACCGGGTCTGGGTAGTGTTCATACCATTTTCTTTCAGTTTCCTTCCCGTAGAAGTTGCAGATTTTCCAGTGCAGATATTGGTCCACTCTGTCATGCCGGGTTTTATATTCAGTGGGTGCCAATATCGTGCAACCTAATACAAGATGATCAATCGTTTCTGGATATTCATCACAGAATCTGCATTTTGGGCTGACACAATATTTTAGTATATGTGCTTGATAATTCCTAATTAGCAAGCATTGGTCCTCTGCAGCAATGATAAAACCTTCAGTTTCAGCTTTCAACCCTGCACTACGTAGCCACATTATTATTATTATTATTATTATTATTATTATTATTATTATTATTACTTGCTCTTTCTTTTTTTTCAAACAACCTTCGATGAAAAAAGAACAACTATTAGAAAATGCATGCAAGAAATTAGACGACTGTATTTAAATGTTTAACTTGCATATAGAACCGTTCATTATTTTGTATATATTTCCCTTATTCAAAACTTTTTCATAAATATAATAATAAAAATGTAGTCTAACCGTAAGTATATTTTGACTTACAGTTGCTTTGACTTGCAGTTGATAAAAATCGCTTTTGGTTCGAACCATATGGATGCATAGAAGAACATCGCAAAATCTAACCTGATCTACACATTTTCCGTGTTATCTCCCTAGCTTTGTTTCATGAACATTTGGCATTTGGTTTCTGTCACTGGATCTAACAATTATCCACTGAGCTATATGTCGTCGAGTGACAGGACCCAAAGAGTGTGAGTTCAATACCCGGTTAAGGCAGTGGAGAACTTTGAGAGGAGAATTAATAGTTGATAACTGACATCCATTAGACATGGCACCTGGAAATAGAACAGTTTGCCCCAGTGAGCGAAATAAAGCGTTCAGTTCGACATTCCAACCACCCGAAGAAGGCCGAAGCCTACAACGGCCGAAGCGTACAACGGCCGAAACGTTGTGATAAACATGGCG
>CAHIKZ030001703.1:495000-562500 GCA_903632075.3 Acanthosepion pharaonis
ACACACACACACACACAAACAACCTTGGTTTTATAATAAGTATAACTCGATATGAATTGTCCCCCTTTTATTCTCGCGATGCCTCTTAATCGTGTTTTCAAATTGAAATGTGTTTTTCCAATTTTGGGCGCTGTCAGAACCACCGCAAGATAATTTTACTTAGTCCTGTGAAGTTTTGTTGAAATCGGTTGAAAAATGTAGGAAATCCGATTCAATATATAAACGTACAGACACACACACACAACCTGGGTTTTATAATAATTAAGGTATTATAGAAATGTTAGTTTTGAATGAAGTAATAACTAGAGAATCTTTATTGCTACCTCAAGAATTTCCGTTTTATTGTAATCTTTATTTATAAAACTTACATGGTCGAAATCAATCAGTATGAGATTTAATATAAATAATATAGTGTCTAACAAATAAAAACATTTATATATGGAAAACTGTAAAATCTCTTTCGCTACACATTTATAGTATCCATTTTCAGAAAAGAATGAGAGACAAACCCACGTGTGAGGGATGTGTGTTTGAATTTTGAGGAAGCGGTAATATATAACCATATCAGTTTCTTCTATTACCCCACCACAGGTAGATCTTTTTTTTTCCTTTCAATATTCCTCATTGCGCTAACAATACTTTTGTGATGCTCGGCTGTATTGAACGTGAACTTGGTTTAATTATTGACTCTAGAGATTTGTGAGATCAGTGCGCTTTCAAAGTTTTTTTTTTTTTTATTATCTAGTAATTGTTTTCTCTTTTAATTTGGCGAGAAATTCTGAGCAAAACTTCTTATCTTATGGATTAACGTGATCTACCATTGCGTTTGAAGTGTATATATGCAATTGTAGGTTTCTTGGTATCTCATCGATCTATGTCCTTCGAGGTGGAGGAGGAGAAAGAGTAAAAGAAAGAAAGAAAGAAAAGACTAATCAGTCTTAGCGTCTGTTAAATATCTTTATGATTTCTTTACCATCTTCCTCAAACACGGGTTTATCTCTTATTCCTGCATGAAGTCAGGCAACATCATAAAGGATCCCAACGCGTAGATGAATGTCTTTTCCACTGTTTCATTTTCTCCATATTTGCTCGGATATAATTCTACATCCTTGAAATAACCACAAATTTATAGGCAAATATTTTCCTTAGAATCCTCAACTATTTATTATTTATTTATTTATTCTAATACCGTAAAAGAATAATGAAATCATATGAAAACAAACTTGTTCATCTGATATGAATGTTTCGGCAAACGATATTATTTTAAACGTACAGCTAATTATACCAGCTTTAAATCTCTCGTAGGTCTGATATCAACGATGCGACACGTACAAACAAGCTTAGAGATTGAAACTAAACGTGTCTCGCTTGTATACTGCAAATAGCTTTATTTCTAATACCACTTGTTCACACTTCTATCATATAATTTTGCATGTTCCTCATTTAGATAGTACGATACGTCTGCGAATACATAATAAAACATGGATGATTCATTTGTCTCGAGGAAAGAAGAAAATACATATACAAAGATGGTATTCCTTTCAGTGAGAGAAAGAAAGGCAAAAGGAAAAACAGGGTGAAGGAAAGAAAGGAATTCAAAAAGAATGAAATGCAGTAAGAAAGAAAGAGAGACAGAAGGAAAAATAGGCAGAAAGAATGAAAGAAAAGCAAAAAAGAAAGGTAGAAAGAAGAAAAGAAAAGCAAAAAGAAATAAAGATGGAAGGAGAGAAAAAAGGAGGAAAGAGAGAAATAAAGGTAGAATGAAAGAAAGGCGGAAAGGCAAAAAGAAAATAAAGAAATGTGGATAAAGAAAGAATGGAAGAAAGAAGGAAATGAAAAGAGGGAAAAAAAGAGAAAAGAAAAAGAAGGATATGAAAATGGAAAAATAGAAAGGAACAAGAGAAAGGAAAAAAGAAGGAAAGATACAGATTATAGAGGAGCCGATGACACCTCCCTGTGTTTGACAGTTTTCTCCAGTCAAATAGAAACACTTGTCAGTTTCAGATCTGTTCATTTGTACACATCTTTACTCCATTAAATAAAGACCTGCCTTCATATTTATGATTGTCATTTTAATATTTTGTCAGTGCTGTTAATTTCGAATATTTAACGATGCAATATCCTACATGTATTTTATAATCGTAGACGATTATTTACTCATTAATTTAATTATGATTAACCAGAACATTCAAATAGCAAAACCGTGAAATTTTACATCTATTGCTAGCAATAAATATGCAAGCAAAAACATTCAACTCTTTCGAAGTCATCATCTCAATCTTCTAATATTCGTGGACAATTGAATATAAAAGAATGATTTAAAAATCACTTTCCGCAAAGCTTTCTGTAAAATGCCACTTAATTTGTTTCATATGCAATTTATAACACTCAAATGATATTGTTTTGAAAAAGCTTCGTTAAATTCCCAAGCATGTGTTCAGTTAAACAAAGACGAATCTATTTTATTGTAATGCCATCTTCTATAAAGTGGGTAGTGCCTTGTAGCTTGAAAGGAAGAAGCCTTTGAAGATGAATGGACAACATATAGAATGAGGAGCTGACATATAGAAATTCAAATGGAATCGAGTGTCTTTAGTGAATAAGAGCCTACTTCAGTGTAAACGGTAGTGGAATTAACATACCTCGGGGATGATTGCAGAACTCTCATCCATTGTGAAAATGTAGTTCCGAATTTGAAATTGACATAAGAAGCAGCTAGACTGAGAATTACATAAGAGGATGAAGACAGATTCAATTAATCCGAAAATGTTGAAAATGTCACCAAATACAAGAAATACTAATAGAAGGGTATATGATATAGAAAACTGGTATGTTGATGCCTATGCATTAAGGTACCCTTGTTCGTTTATATATATATATATATATATATATATATATATAAGAAGAAATATACTCCTAAGGTGTGCTATATTTATGGGATGAAGTGCTCAATATCAGAGAGAGCGTGTGCAAATATAAAAGTGAACATTGCAGTCAACACTTAGAAGCGGCAGGCTGTTTCATGCTAGATGAAATCGTTAGGTCGCCTGACGGCTTGGTGGTCTGAGAACTGCGTCTAGCATGGAACAGCCTTTCGCCTCTAAGTGTTGATTCAATGTTCATATATATATATATATATATATATATATATATATATATATATATATATATATATATATATGTGTGTGTGTGTGTGTGTGTGTGTGTGTTTGTGTTAAAATATAATTCTAGTGTATGCTAAATTTATGGTTAAAGGTGCTCAATATAGGGTGCGAATAAATATAAGAATGGACTTAATACCGATTGGCGACTGTGTTTAATGCACATACCTAATCTTCAGTACATTTGTGTTAGATGGTAGCTCGACTATTTATATAAGCTTCTTAAATGGGTAATTATGGGTAGCAAGGTCAGTTATATCCGGTTTATTGTGTTATTCTAACGGATATTGAATAGGCAGGAAAGGTTGTAATAAATGCGTATTTTTTTGTTCATTTAGTAAACTGTAGGCCCGTCTAATAGAAATTTACCTTTCCGAATGTTTATTTTTAATCATTTCAGCTCAAGCAAGGCGGAAGTGCCACTAGTGTATAGGGAATTACAGGGAGTTCAAGTGAAAGAGAAGACTACGAATAGGAAGGAATGAGGAAAAGACAAAAGGAACAGGATTTAAGAAGATATTTGCTGTACGTTTCGTCAAATACGTTTTATAGTTCTGAAGAGAAGTTATTTTGCCTATTACATGTGTTGTTTCGTAATCCTCAGCACTTGATGTCATTTCTGTATGCAATACGAAGCTATGTACGTATATGACCAGTAGATTAAACCAGTCATACATATATTTAGTGGAAATTATTGATTTTACAAAGCAGAAGAATCTGCTAGCAATAACATGAGATTAAGTAACAGAAATTCCAAATCAATAATCCACCAGTTTTCTTCATATTCTTGTTGTCTTTCACCAATGCCCTCGCTAGGATGCGCTTCTTCGCATTGCAAGTTGGTCCCTAAAAACACTGCTAAATTCCTTGCCACAGTAACAAACACTTCATTAACGATGGACACACACACACACATACACACACACATACACACACACACACACACACACACACACATATATATATATATATAAAACGCGTGCGTGTTGAACAACAAATATTAAAAATTGCAATTTCAGACACACTGGTTTCTAACATTAATACTTTTTTTGGGTTTGATTTATTATTTAAATTCGGTTCTTCAACTGGTTTCGGCCACCATGGCCATGATCAGAAGAAGAAGGAAAAAAAACCTGCTTGGACTATAGGACTGAAAGACTGTCTTTAAAGGAAGTGATTTTTCCAGTTTTCATTTGCTTTTTTATCTTTGATTTTGGTCAGTCCTGGTATTGTTTAAACGACCCCTTTCAATTTCTTTAAATATTATATTTTTTTTTAAATATTATACACACACACACACACGCACGCACAAACACACACACACACACACACACAAACGCACACACACATATATATATATATATATATATATATAATTTTAAATGTGTAATAAGTTATATATATATATATATATATATATATATATATATTAGTCCTCATGCACTGTCATGATATTTGCAAAATTTTCTACACACGTTCTTTCTATTATTATTCCTTGGTCAGATGGACCCCAAAAACTAACATCTAATATATTGAATTCAACTAGAATGGAATATACAGTTATTTTTATATGCATTTCCAAGATCAGGAGTTATTATTTGCACTATTAGAGAATGTTTCAAGGATTTATCCCTTTGTCCTTCCATGTTTTAGCAGTACTGTATTTTCTCTTGCTGTACTATCATTATACTCTTATTACCAGTTAGGATCCAACCATGACTGCTCATGTGTACAAGAGTGATTTCTAAACGATGTTCCGTGAAGATGGTCGTACCAAAAATGAGCTTCATTTACTCAATATAAGCTACTAACAGTGGTGAATGCTCGTACCACTTCTCAGCGCAGTGAAACCTGCGTGGTCCTCTCCATGTATTCTGAAGTTGTTTTGGTCAAAGCATTATTATTATTATTACTTTTATTTCCTTTTATTTCTGGCGTTTACACATTTCTTTCTGGGTCCCGCCCAGGGACCTAAGGTTAGAAATGGTATCATGACAATTTCCACTGACAAAAAAAAATTACATAGATAAAGTGTGAGATGTACTTGTCAGAACAATTATTTTGTATCTCTTTGAGGCATGGACTTCTAGGAATGCCTTCAATTATTCTACTGGAATATTTATCAACCAATCCCAGGGCTCCAACTACAAGAGGGAATGTTGATGTTCCCATGTGCCACATCTTTTAGATTTCTATTTCAAGGTCGTTTTGACGACATTTTGAATATCTTCAAAGATACATTGCAGTCTGCATGGATTGCCATATCAATAAGGAGGCACTTTTTTTGTTTGTACTCTTTAATAACAATGTATTATTATTATTATTATTATTATTATTATTATTATCGTTTTATTTTGTTTCATTCTCCTTTTACTATTTTGAACAATATGGCTGTGTAGAGAGATTCATTGACCTTCTCTACACTTATTATTAAAACATAGACTTGTCCATCTGCTATGAATAGAACGTTTCCAAATGGAGCAAGGGAATAAAGTGGATGGACAAGTCTACGTATCGCTTTGCATTCGTACGCTTATCGCATTGAAATGCCAGTGATTAAAACCTTCACTCAAGCTTTTGTTTTCAATGTTTTCCTTACAGTATCACAAGCCAGAAACTATGAGATTTATGCGAACTTTGTAACATGTTTCTAACAAGTTTATCATATTTTTCTTGAGTGGTTTTATTCATTTCTTTAAATCGGTATTGTATAGTGTTCTATATTGATTAGATACGAACCGCTTTACTTCCGTTTAGCGTATAAGTTTTCTGTTGTGTCATTGAGGTTTGTGTATGGTCACACATTCTTCCTACGTCGTCCCAACAAGTTCAGTTTTTTTTTTTTCATTCGTTCAACTGAGCAAAGATCTTATGTATCTCATTGTCGATACTGTCTACATGTTCGTTCCTTCCATCGGGTTTCAGAAATTATCGCCTCAGTAATTACTATTTAAGTACTGACAGGACCTACTCTATTTTTACAAGAACTAGATATGACCAAAATTCCTTTCTTCCGGGCCTTGATACTAGTCTTTCTTTTCTACTTTGTACGTTTAGACTTATTTTACTCTGTGTAATCACTTTCACACAGAGGAAACTTCTCAAGTCTTTCGATATTCTCTGGCTATTTCTAGGCTAAATATTCTAATGAGACACACTCCTTACTTCCACCAAATGCACTGATAAGATACACACACTGGGTCGAGTCATCCACATATCCTTTCATATCTTATTAGTAAGAAGTAATTTACACCCGGACAGTTTCTCAAAAATTGTTGGTTTGTAGAACAAGCTCTTGGATGTAAGTTTTTCATGATCACAATACAATCTTAACCGACTGAAGTCTATGGTTAATCGTTATATAGCCTCATAAACTGTATGTCTAACCTCCTACTGTCCCGCTCATATAGCAGCTTTATTGTGAAACCCTCTACCTTGAGATGTTCTTAGGCCTTATACAGAGTGAACATTAGTATAAAAAACGAATTATATTCAAGATTTTTCCCTTTAAGTTATTTCTTCTTAAATTAATTCCAATGCTTTTATTCCCATTTTAAGATAGCAACCTTTTCTGCCTAAGTTATTCTTTTATTCTTTATATCAATCAGCTTTATCTTTATATATCCTCTTTTGCACTACAGTTTATATGTGTTTCTCGAAACAAATTTTTCATACGATAAGGCCGTTGTATCATCAAAGATTGATTACAACACCTCTTGTTCTTTCTTAATAACTTTAAGACGTCCATATGCAATAATGTAACTGGGACACTCTCTTAAAAATTCGTAATCTTTGAAGACTTTACAAAATAGATGTAACCTTACCATTGTTGAGGCTTAAATTAATGGCGATAATGAGTTTACCGAACAAAAGACTTTGTTATTCTTACATGTGTAATATTTTTTAAGCGAAATAGAATTCATAAGAACATGGAGAGTTATAATCACTAAGAGGCAGCTGGAATTTCTGGAAATCGTTATGTTAAAGATCGTATGGGGAATTTAACAGCAGCAAGACATTTTAAAAAGAGTAGCATGGGAAAAAGCAAAGAACCTAACTATTTAAAGTGAATGGAGGATAGAACAAAAGCAAAGAGGAAATAAATTTCTTTATAAAATGGTAGATGATAAATATTGCATTGCATTAGTTCTAATTGCATTAGTTTTAGAATGTAAATATAAAATTATTCTCATGAATAAACAATCTAATAAATGAAAGGTTTGATATTTTTGTTGTAGGTTCTGGAGAACAAAAAAGAAAATGTATGAATTCAATTTCATCATATATTTCGATTCCGTTAGATTTCTCATCGTGGCTTCTATTAATGTCTATTGCTTCAAATAGACATACCTGGGCTGGGGTGAGGGAGAATGTAGTTACAATTTTAGCATTATCAAGGGAAAAACCGTCCTTTTCACGCGCCGTTTTTTTTCTTTTTTTTTTTTTTGTAGGCACGATGATCAGAATTTTCCCATTTCTAATTTCCACATATGATTTTAAAGAATATAAAATTATTAGTTTCAAAATAACTTGGACTCTAACATTTCTTCAACTTGTAAGAAAAAAAAAAGTCATATCCTCAGACGGTTTAAGAGTATTTCTTTTCCAGTGGCATGTCTTTTCAGGACGTAGGCGATCGTAGATCTCCCCCTCCCTCTATCTTTTGCAGCCCTCAGCAAGTCCTTCCCGCTGATTCTTCCCCACCAGACCACGTTCTGTCATCCACCTGCTCAAGCTCGTCAGGTATGTCACGCGCTGCATTCCCTTGTCTCTCTTTCTCTCTATAAGATCCGTGAGTATCAGATTCTCCAGGCCCTCCTTCCTCATTATGCGTCCTAGAAACTTCAGCTGCCTCTTTCTGATATTAAGTATGGCACATTCTAAAAGATGAGCAGAGTATTGCGAGACAGGATGATTTCTTTGATAACAAAGAAAATAATACTGTTTGTTACATGACATCTGTCCTTCTATACGACAGCGAATGTTGGATGATTTCTTCAAAGATGAAGAAAAGACTCGAGGCGACGGAGATGTGGTTCTAGAGAAGGATGATAAGTATATCATAGACCGAGCATGTGAGTAACGGTTTAAGATAAAAAATCCATAAAACTGATATGAAGTTCTCAGTTTTAAAATTTACATATTTTTAGAACCGACTCCCAAGAGGATGCTTCACTAATCACGACAATCATAACTTGTTCAGGTTCAGGGTCAAATGCTATCTTCTGCGCATATCTCCATAAACTGTGCTTCTTACTCAGTAACGCTCTACCTCGTGTGACTTTTGGGTGTTGTAAATGTTGAAACTGCATTTTAAAAATATCGAAATTTACATGGTGTAAAAAAAGACGAAACTTTTTTTTTATAACTGTCATCGTCTATATGCAAAATAAATATCATGTATATATATATATATATATAGGGTTTAACAAAAATAAAAAAGATTGGGGGCGGATTCCTCACACAGAAACAAGGTGAAATATCCAAATAAACCCTATTTACAAGCAGCTAGTGGCCCGCTGTCGAGCCACCGATGGCAACGCCAGCGATTCTCTGGCGGCAGCCACTAGCATTCCGCCAGTGCTAACATTGCCGAGACGAACACGCCCGTGGGACGGTAGTGGGCCACCAGCGGTAAACACTAGTGGCATGCCACTCAGTAGCAGATTGGTGGCTTACGTGTAGGGATGCCCGGAAATCCTTCATTGTTGATTTATTAAGTTTAAAGTATGTTTACGGTAGACGGCATTGTGTTGCCGTGTAGACAGGTGTACATTTGTCGCTAGTCTTTCTTCATCGTTTAACGTGTGTAGTAGTGAGAACTGAGAAATGTTCCGTTTAACAATGGCAGGATCTTCATAACGTAAACAGGCAGACATGATTTTTACATACGACCGTGCGAATGGCAATGGATGCGAGAATGAACGGCTGTATCAGATTGTGTTTCCCAACGATCCATCCAACTCAGCGATGGTTATGTCCGCGTTGTTGAGACAAGAGCTGTAGCTCCACAAACTATATAGATCGAAAAAAAAACTTAGATCCGTTCGTACGTCTAGCCACGAAGAACATATTCTACAGGCTGTCGGAGATGATCCAGGTATCATCATGCGCCAAGTGGCCCTAGCACGTCTTTCATCCCATAGCTCTGCATGGAGGATACTTCAAGAGCGACTCCTGTATCCGTATCATTTGTAACGCGTGCAGAGTATTCCGACCTCTGATCACTCACTCCGGGAGGACTTTTGCCGATGGTTTATTGCACAAATTGCCAATCCGTTGTTTATCTCTTCTCAAATGCACGCAATGGGAACTAAAGAAAAACTACATTACAGTAGTAGGAACGTGTCTGAAGCCATGGTGCCCAGTCAGGACAGATAACATTGCAGATTATTCTTTGGGTCTTATCAAATATCTCTAATTACATAGTAGAAGCATCAGACCAAATGTAACAGTTATAAAGCGTGTTCCAGTAATCTGGACCGATTTTAATAAGTTTACGTGTCTAATGATTTTTTTCTTTTTCTTTAAGATTTGGCGGACATTTGGGCGATATGATTTTTCTCAAATAATTGCTATGACTTAAATAACATAATCCAATAGAGAAATAAATAAGTTCTTTACTGAGTTATTTACTGCTGACTTTGATCCGTCTTAATGAAACACCCTTATATATTGTCCCTCTTAATGAAACACCCTTTATAAAACTCATGGACGAAAAGTAGAATGATAGAAGTCCTCTATATCTTGGTTTCACAATTTCAGATATATTCCCTGGTTCTCGATTCATTTCAATTTCATCATAGTCTATTTAAACAACTTCATCAATGAAACTCTTTCCATTTGTCCATAAGGAAAGAATCCGTTCTCTGGAGGTGAAAGAAATGTAATGTTTGTATTTCAAAGTGTAATGCATTTTAGTTTTCAATCGTTAGAACAACTACTGTTTGGTAAATATCTGATTTGCATCTCTGGCCAATCCCTGTTCTCTTCATTACTACTAAATTATCAATGGCTCAACTCAGTTATACGTAGCTTTGAACTCTTTCTGAGTCAATTACCTGTACTAATTTTCGTCTAACAGACGGTTGCATATTTATCTTCGTCAAAAAGAGTCATTATTTATGCTTCTGCTGTGTATAGTCGATTTTAGAATCATAGTTTGTTCTAATGCATGTGATCCTGGCTGTTCTTCATAAGGGTTGTCGTTTTAACTTACTACAACAAGGACTGCAATTATTTCATTTATTTTTTATTTCTAAGTTTTTATGATTTGATTTGATTTATTTTATTTTATTTTTTTTTTTTGCTTGGGGGAATTTGATGGCCTGATATTTCTGTTTGAGCTTAGGACTAATATAATCAATAATTGTGTAGCCCTCTTTTCATTTCCCGTATGAATCAACTCAATTTCCAAAACACCTTTCAATACTTCAAGCCCGTTCTTCAATATTTGTGTCGATTCTAGTTATGCTGGTGTTAGATACGTTTTTTTTTCTTCCCCAATTTCTAGTTATTCGATAAATTGAATGCACACACACACACACATACATACATATATATATATATATATATATATATATATATATATATATATATATATATATATATAGTTGGATAGATGTGAGTTTCTGAACCTTGCTTTTACGTTTTTTTTTTGCGATTGTTTTTCTGACGATAGCAAATAACGTGAAATTTACGGTCACAAACACACCTCAATCCAAATGAATATATTAGCTTCATCAGTGGTATTGAGTGCTTTACAATAATTAATTTGCATATGTAAAAATATATAAAATAATACATTTCTCTCTCTCTCTCTCTCTCTCTCTCTCTCTATATATATATATATATATATATATATATATATATATATATATATATATATATTTCTCCTGAAATACAATTATTTCCGCTTTCTGTTGAGCTCGGGGAGGAAAATGAGTTTGTAAGCAGTGAGTATTACGACTGCTACTGCAAGACTCTTCGATAAAACAAATCGTGTTCTTCTAGTTACTGCCTTGCTTATCTAAAATAGATACTTTTAAATTCACCTTGGTCCATGCCGTCAGATGTAGATAGCAAATCAGTCGGGGTTCGATCCCGGCTTCATGCAATCGAATATTGATGTGCTGTGAAACGATGAAAAGCCTATATATATATATATATATATATATATATATATATATATATATATATATATATTGAATTTTTTAAAAAAATGTATTCCCAGTATATTATATAATTGTGCCACCCAGGTATTTTTATAAAATTTAAATTATTTAACGGTCATTCTATTCTTAGTTCCTGAAGTGTGCTTTGTGCATGAAACTCAGAATCATGCCATCGTTGAGGGACAATATGTATATTTATCAACACACACACACGCACACACACACACACGTGTGTGTGTGTGTCTGTGTCTGCGTGTTTGTCTGTGCTGAGAGAGAGAAGAAAGAGAATGAGTGGTGGGTAGAAACAAGAAATTAAAAAGCAAATTTCAAGGAATATGTCTAATCACTGGTGAATCCTAGATCCTCATGTACACTTGAAGTAATACTCGCGTAAGAAAATATCTAGGGAGATAATGAAAATATGCACTTTTAATTTACTTTGGCTCTGGCATGAAATATGATATGTACATCAGTTTGTTTTTAACGGTATCCCTAAAATTAACCGTTTCCAAGCTAATATAAAAAATGAAATAAATTACAATGATGAAATATCATATAGTAAGATAAACATGAGTTCGTTATTCGTTACATTTTATATCAAAACATTTTCTTTTTTTAATATTTGGAAACAATATATAGCCTGGTGAAAATATCAATGTTCAAAATATATATAAAATAAGATTTTATTTCCAGAAGCAAGAAGCGCTACAGAACACACTCACATACTCATTTCAATACGGCACAAAAAATTCATACTTCATATTCATCAAATCATTTTTTTTAAAATTCGGTAACATTTGACGTGGATATGAATTTACCACGAAGAATGTTCATTGTCTGAAGTTTCTATCAAATGTAAGTGCCAAAATCAATTCAAAGCTTATATGTAAATGAAGATTGATTGACTCGAACAATTATGGTATTAGAGCGAGTTAATTAACTACCGGATGCGCCATATATCAACGTATTAATTTTTAATGAACGATAGATATTAGATTATCCTAAAGGAAAGGTACGCTGCATCGAATGACTATCCTTTTTACATATGATGTAAAGAAAAATAAAACGAAAAAATCGATGAAAACCTACGTTTTTTTGGTACTTATTTTCAAGAATTTGGCTACAATAACTAAATACACATGATTGAGAACGCACACACACAACATAATGCTCTGTAAATTTACATTGAGCACTATTTTGTAAAAATAAAAATATATATAAGAACACCGGATTATATATCTTACTGTTCTTTCTTTATATATATATATATATATATATATATATATATATATATATATATATATATTTATACATATGTTTGTGTATGCGCGTGTGTGTGTGTGCGTGTGTGTGTGTGTCTGTGTGCGTGCGTGTGTGTGTGTGTGTGTGTGTGTGTGTGTGTGTGTGACAAAGTGGAAAAATAACATTTCGTCTTTTTTGGGAGACCTATTATCGCAATGTGATATATTTAATAATAAAAGCGATAACAAAAAGACACAAAATAAAATCGGATATACTCCGAAAAACATATTTGTATTAAAAAAAAAATTTTTAATTTCAAAGTTCCCTCTCCTTCATGCTCATGTGTAATCACATCAGCGTAAACATCACCTTTCACAAATTCAGTCCCAACTGAGGATATGCTTCACACGATTTTCCCACTTTAAATATCAAATTATGATATATATAAAAATTATATACACTTTATATATATATATATATATATATATATATATATATATATATATATATATATATATAGGAATAAAGTGTCGTTGCCGATACTTGAGTTCAAACATAGATCGCCAGTGAGCAAACACAGGCGATCACATTATTGAATTAAGTAGATCATGTGACCATAGAGAAAACGCACATACAGGAAATAGGGTGATGTCTAATTGATCGCTATTACGGATCTGCGTTTCTGTTCTATCCTCTATTAATATACGGATCGCTATTCTTTACTCTATTCCCTATACTATTTCTCTATTTGCATCACTATTAGTACTATTAGTACTATTAGTGCGACTGCTATTCCAAGGGGAATCTCCATTTCTCTTCTATGCTATATTACAATATGGATCGCTATTCTATATTCACTATTATATTTCTCTATTTGGATCACTATACGGGTTACTATTCGAACAAGAACTATTAGCGCGAGGGATATTCAACGGCGTCTGACACCAGTATTGTTCAACGGCGTACTATCGTTGTATTTGCGACCACAAAGTCTCTACTACAACTAGCATTAAGAAAGCAACAGCGAGTATTCTTTGGCATTTCAAAAGTGGCAACGAGTGTTGGTTGACATCACAAAAATATATATATATACACGATACATATAAACATTCATGGTCATTTTCTTGATTATATTACAAAATATGTGTCTCTTTATCTTTAAAAAATTTTTGCTGTTTACTTAATATCCGTATTTGGAGGTTGAATTGGTGCGGAATGCGGACGCAATTCATGTTTTCACTTGAAAAAATCTCAGTTTTTGATTGATTTCAGTTATTCTCGAAAATGATAGAAATTAAATGAATGACAAAACATTTTAAATGTCAGATAACATGAATTTTAATATTATTAAATTTGAATATTTCTGACGAGACATGAATCTCTTTTTATTTTAGTTTGAATTCAAAGTTGCTGTGTGTTGATGTTGTGAATTTATATATATATATATATATATATATATATATATATATATATATATATTACAAAGCATATTCAAGAATCATTAATATGGATAGATGTGATATTCATAATTGTTGTATTGAAATTTGTTCGCTGAGTGTTAATATTATACTGACATAAATATGTCTGTTGAACACAATCTGGTTTGCAAATTCAATTGTTCTAGTGAAAATCTTGTCACCAGAAATAACAAAATAAAATATTATCTAGACTATATGTGATTAATATTTGAATTGCTTGTAATCTTCAACAAAACATAAATGTACATTTTCTGTTCTGCTCTCTTTCTCTCTCTCTCTCTGTCTCTCTCTCTCTGTCTCTCTGTCTCTCTCTCTCTCATATATATATATATATATATATATATGAGATTAGGTATAATGATTATTTAAAGTATTTATATTATTCGGAATGATATCCTCATCTTCACTGCCATATTCACAACGTTTCGCTCGTTGTACGCTCCGACCTTCTGCAGGTGATCGTAATTTCGAACCGAACCCTTTATTCCGTCTACCTGGTTAGATTGCTCTAATTCCACGCGCCAAACATCTGAGTTAAAGGGAAATAACTAAGACATCCGGAAGAGGTATGGCACGTGGATCTAGAATAATCTACGACAGGGGTGGACATAAAGTGTTCGTTGTGAAATTCCAATCGCACGAAGAAGGCCGGAGCGTACAAAGGAAGAAAGGTTGTGAATATAGCAATGAAGATGAGGATAACAGTCCGAATAATGCAAATAATGCAAGTAACTGTAATTTGTTTCAATGTACAAATATAGTTTGATCTACAGACTCGGTTTTGCTGAACAAGTTAGGCGTCAGGTCATCCATGTTTATTTATTCTTGAGAAGGGATTCCATGGGGAATTACAGTGTAGGAACAACAAGACAAAAGAAGCGGCGTGAGGAATTTTGGCAATTTGCAGTGTAGAAAATCAAGGTTTTCTCCTTGAAGCTACTTGGCATTAATTCAGAATGATTTTAAAACAAGTCCAAGCTTTCATGACACAAGTTGACCACGATGCCAACAACATATTTCAAAAAGTCAGTTTTCCTGAAAATATACAGAAGAATATTTTCCAAGAATATGAAAACAGTCGGAAACTGTTTAGCATTCTCCAACTTCACCAGAACTAAATCCCATTCCCGTAGAGGACGTATAATATTGATGTGTTAGAGCAACATACTCTTTCAACAGGGAAAAGAGCAACGGCAATATTCCCAAATGTTTTATTTTTACCCAAAACCAAATATTGTTCTTTTATAGTCTCAAGTTTTGATTAGTTAAACGCTGTTGTGCGGTTGTATGACAAATGCGTATTAGTTCGTCATACGATTTTCTCCTATAAGTGTATACCCTGCAGTGAGTATGATCTTTTAAAGGGAATACAAGTAACAAAAGTGAATACAGTTCATTAAAATGAGCTTAAAATAAAATTAAATATCAGATTACATGGCAGGATTTCATCCACGACAATACTGAGAGAAATTTTCAATCGTCTGAAAAAATCAATTTAGCGAAGTAGTAAGACTATTTTTTTTTCGATATCATACTAGCAATTAGCTTCTCGAAAATGTTGCCTCTTTCCCTATCTGGGAAAAAAAATTGGCAAAATATTATGTCGCGAGTTGGAATCATATTTTTAAATAAATAATTATATTTATGCTCTACATTTGTATCGAGCACTATTTTTTCAAAATAATAATTAAAATACTAAGGAACTTTGGATCTACCTAACCAGTTCTTTCCTATTTTCTATATATTTTCACAAACATATATATATAATATATATATATATATATATATATATATATATATATATATATATATAGTTTTATATATATATATATATATAGTTTATATATATATATATATATATATATATACATATGTATATATACATATATATATATAAGTGAACATTGAGTATCAATCAAGATTAATATTATTAATAATATTATTATTATAATTTATTTTATTTTATTCCAACTTTGTTATTAAGTTTTAGTACTTTATGTACTAACTATAATTTATATTGATATAAATTTCAAATCATGTGCATTTTAAGTTTTATCGTGAAATGACAACATATGATAACTCGCGCTTCTTTCTCTCCCATCTCCACCCTACTTAACCCTTTCTTTCTTCTTCCTCTTCCCTCTTCACCTGCTTTAATATTTGTTACCTTTTTTTCTTCTTTTCTCTTACGGTTTTTTTAAGATTATCAAATTATCTGGCCTGTTAATCAAGAACATTTGAACCTAAGTAAATTATTAAGGATTGTTTAAAAATCAACCTTATCCCTATTAGGGATTATTTCAGGAATTTAAAATAAGAATTAAATAGTAATGTAATAAAAATATAGAGGAAAATTCTCCGGCGTGTGAATGACTCATCTAGGGACAAAATTGAAATGTGTTTTGAAAAAGAAGGGGAACATTTTGAACAGCACATATAACAATTAAACAACTAGTAAATAAAATTGTCATATGACACTTATATACTTTTAATAAATTATCCCTATTGTGCGTGATTTCATATATATATATATATATATATATATATATATATATATATATATATATATTTATATATATATATATATATATATATATATATATATAAAATATATAATTGTGTATACGGAATGAATTCAATAACCAACAATTACTATTCTAAAAGAGTGCTCAATACAAAGTAGAGCAGATATAATTATTTTTTTATAAAAAAAAAATAATAACGTAAATATGTTATAAAATCACTACAAAAAAGGTTTTATCTTCAACATCATCACTTGATAAGACAATGAGGGTGTTGAAACAGAATGGCTATTTTTGTAGTGATTTTTATAACATTTTATATATTATAATTTTTTTATAAAAATAATTATATATATATATATATATATATATATATATATATAATGAAATGGACTAAGTCCGACAATTACTATAATATATTTTCTGTTTATACGTTATGTTTATAGATATAAATATTTCAGCAAATGCTCTTTTTATAATAAACTGTATTTAACTTGATTCACCGGCTTGAATGTTCGAGAAATTTCGTAGAAAATATGCGTTCACTGACAACACGAGAGTTTATTCTACACTTGAAAATGGTCTGCTATTTGCTATATTACGCTTAATATACTTTCATCAATAAAAATGCATTTGACAGAAAATCAGAAGTTTGAGCTTCTTTCTGTTCTGTTTTCATAGCCCACTCCATTGACTTGTCATTTGTTTTTCTTCTTTTTGAAAGCGTCAACAGAAGCAAGCTCACATTATGATAATATCCATTGAGGAAAAGATGCGAATATCGATTCCAACCACACGATTGTCAAATTACATCGTTTCTGGATGAAAAAAAAAAAACGATTATTATTTTTTGAGCGTTGAAATAACAGTAACGAGAGGCTGATATTTTAGATTAACATCATCTTAAATAAAAGTGGATTGTAAATGGAAATTTAACTCCGTGAAAGTTAAAATTTGCCTAAAATGTTAAGGAATGGAATCTTTATTTCTATACGGAAACCGTATAGCGGACCGTACATGTTTACACTGTAACAGCATAATGAAAACTGACGCAATCAAGATCTAACTTCGATTACGAGACTCCAATAGTACCAACTAAACCATGCATGTGCAGAAGATAATGTGAAAAAACTTAAAGTTATGCTATGGCGAAAGTTCGGATATATTTTTTTTTACTTACCATCATAGATAGATAGATAGATAGATAGATAGATAGATAGATAGATAAAGAGATATATTTATCATATGCAAATATATATTGGAGATCTTTTTATTATTTTACAGTGAATTTTTTTTTTTTTAAATGGATGAGTTTCTCTATTAGTTCTTACTGAATTATTTAAATATGGTTATGGCTACTTTGTTAATTAAGCTGAATCTATAAAATCTTCGTCTTTAACTCTGTATTCTTTGTCACAGATAATCAACGATATAAAACTTCACTCAAAAAAGACTGTAAGAAAAATCTTAAATTATTATTTACATTATTTGGACTATTGTCCTCATCTTTGTCGCCATATTTATCACAACGTTTCGGCCGTTGTAATATTAATGCCTTCTTCAGGTGGTTGGAATTTTAAAAAATCTCTTTATTTCGCTAAACTGAATTTATACTGTTATAGTTCCACGTGCCATGTTTAATGGATGTCAGTTATCAGTTATCTTCTAGTTAATTTCTCTCAAAAGTTCTCAAAAACTGCCTTAACCGGGTATTAAACTAAACAGCAACTGTTTTGGCGTTTTACTGGTGTTAATAAAAGCCTTAATTTTAAGTGCATGGCGTCTCCCTCCATTTATATTCCTTTCTGTAAGCTGCACGGGATTGCGTACACAAAAGAATGAACCAGAAAATTTTGTAACACGAGGGGAAGTAGAAAAAATCTGGCGTGGCTGACCACATATGGAGAGAGAAGGAAATCACCGCCCTCTGTGGGATCATGTTGAGATCATAGACAAGGAACACCATTGGAAAATTCGTAAACTTCGAGGAATCTTCACATATCTGTCTATATTTCTGAGATGAGGTAAATTATAAACATTATTCGGACTATTGTCTTCATCTTTGTCGCCATATTTATCACTAAAACGTTTCGGCCGTTGTACGAGAAAAGGCCTTCTTCGGTGGTTGGAATTTCGAATCGAAACCTTTATTTCGCTCACTGGGGCATAAATTCTAGTTCCACGTGCCATGTTTGATGGATGTCAGTTATCAGTTATCTCCTGCTAATTTCCTCTGAAAGTTCTCAATTGCCTTGACCGGGTATTGAACAACACTCTTTTGCATCCTGTCACTGGATCTCAACCAACGTCCTGGCGACAATGATGAGGACAATAGTCCGAATAATGTAAATAATGTACATGATACCTCATCTCAGAAATATAGACAGAAGAAGAAAAAATATTTGTATTTTTTTCTTCAATTCGTTTGTTCTTTAATATTTCCGCATTTTTTGAACCCATATAGCTGTAAATATGATTTTTACACATGCGCTTATAAAAAGCTTTTTTCTTTTGAATGAAACACGTGAATTAACTAAAATTGACAAATATCTTAGAATTTATTTTTTACAATTTACAAATTTGATGTTATCATTATCACGAATATATGAATGAGCTTTACATATTAATATCACTACATTGCCTGAAAGTTAAGAATAGTTAAAACATTTTCTTTTCTTCTGAAAATGCAAATGTATTGAAGTAAAAGCCTCCTAATTGATTTTTTGTTCAGTTTCCAAATTGTCTATTGTCTCCAATTTATATTCTATTTTAGAGCATTTATTCATTTTCTTTTTGCGTCATCGAAATTTGCAATATATACACTATAGTAGCGTTAGATTAATTATAGAAAAAATTCAAATTGAATGTCTTCCATTAATTTTAAAATCTATCCTTTATTGAAACTCAGAGACTTCCCAGTATATTCGTTAATTATGTTATTTCATTTATTAAATGTAAAATTATTATCCACTATTATTGAAAAGTTCCAGGAAAAATGAATTTCCATACCATATTTTTTTTTATATTATTAATTGTTTTTGAGATTTCATATGAATAGAACACTAAGAAATAAAAAATGTAGGATATAAAATTTAAAAATCATGCAACACAAACATTTAATACAATGATATTATGTTAAAAATTCTTGAGTCGACATTTTTAAAATTAATTTTGAAGGAGAATAATTTTCCTTATAAATCCTGGTATATCCAGACTAAATATTTTGATAAAAAATGTTTTTTGTTTATTGTTAGGAATCAAACTACGAACACTAATGAGTATGTCCCAATTCAAATAAAACGTTGGGCACTATATAAGTGTAATTGGGGTAATATATGTTGTTTAATAGTCAACCACTAGCAGTGGTTTTACCTACTTCAAGCCGAAAGGGGTATTGCATTCTGTTGATGTTAAAAAAGATTACCATTTTCAAATCAACAGTTTTGGTTTTCATTCAGATTAACATTTTCTACATTTAAAACAGTTTTGTGACATTAATTGGAATATAGTTTCTGAAAATGCAATAAATATCTAAAATTATAATATTTAAAAAGTCATTGAAATTAAAAATTTTTATTGTATAAATTGAAATAACACGAAACACACACACACACACACACACACACACACACACACACACACACATATATATATATATATATATATATATATATATATATATATATATATTATTCCTGACATTTTCTTTAGTGAGAAGAACATGATTGGTCTAGAAGATGGATTTTTCTTTTGGACAAAAAAATTTTGACAATATTGTCTGCTTTTTACAATGTGGCATTTTTTGCACCGACTGTGTGTATCAATAGTTCGGAAACAATGGTGGATGGTTCTGCACATGCCTTCCCCTACTTTAATCAAAGAAAGATTGTGGGTTTTTCTGGCGGTTTACCTTGATGATGTTCTCCTCAAAAGCAAGATCAAAAAGGTCAACCAAATCTATTAGTGATCTCATCCCAAATCCAAAACAACAAATATATGTGGCCTCCTTTGCAAAAGAATTCAAAGTTGGCAAATGGGTTTTAAATTTTTATTTTAAATAAATGCTTATGATTAGCGTATAAACTTTCATAACTGAATTAATAAGCTGGCAGATCCTCATGAATCCAGAAACCGATAGTTTTCCATTATTATAATGCCTGTTAATGTCTGTGTGTGTGTGTTTGCTTTGTAAATGTGTGTGTGTTGTTGAATTTGAATATTCGTCTCTTCCTATTGAGCAGGATTTTCTTTCTTTAGGCGTATTCATTAATAGACCATAAACCTGTTAAAAACTAGGGGTGATATTTACATCATTAAACCTGATATTGGATTGAACAATAGGACTATATTAGTTAGATAGATGTTATCTTCAATGATTCTTCTATAATTAGTAATTTTTTTTATTCCGTTCTGTCGGTTCTCAAAAAGTTGAGACGAAGGTACAGAAATGTTTGCTTTTTGTGTCGCACAGCCCGCAACTTCTAATATGGTTTTTACCTAAATTTTATAAGGAAGGTATTCTATTAGACCTATTTTGTCCATGCTGGTCGTTTGGGGATGATGAACTGACAAAATGGTTGGTTGATATCTTGGAGCCAGTTTCAGATTTATATTGTTCTTTTTTGAGTACTTGATCCTTTGCGGTTATTTGAACCCAACCAAAAGATTCCGAATTTTAATTCTTCGATGCTCTTTAAGACTGGCCATCGTGGCTCTAAAAGCGATTTCTGGAGTTAATGCATTTGGACAATGAGGATTTAATTAACTTTTATATTATTAATGTGTTTTAGATTGATTTATATATAGCCCAATGTGCCATGTTTCGACCAATATTTTGCTGGTATTTATTAAGATATCGATCTATTGTTTTAGTAAAAATTTTATATTTAGTATAATCTCCTTATTTAACCATGTTTAACATTTCACATTTTCAGTTTCACCGTTTTGATTCTATTTGATTTTCAACGTCACATTCTGCAGAAGTGTTGGATGAAAAAGGTTCCTTCAAAATGAATGCGCTTCGTCATATAAACCTAACTTTAAAGCATTTTTAGTTATTATGATTTATTTCGTTGTCAAGTTTTTTGAATTCTCGTTTTAATGTATTTTGATTGGTAAATTTCAGACTCATGTGATATTTATTTATATATATATATATATATATATATATATATATATATATATATATTTTAATTTTTATTTTTTTCTTTTCTCCTAAAACCCTCCCATTTCAATATATCACTTCCGTTAAGTTAATCGTCTAAATAGGTCAAGGTCTTGTCACTTCTCCTCCCCAATACTAAGTATGATTGAGAGAGATATGAAATTAATCCTCCCTATACTCTACCTTATCTCATTAACTTCTCTTTTACACTCTCTGTTAAATTACAAAAACTTACACTACCCATCATTTTTAATTTTTTTTTTTCGTTTCATTTTTGGAAGTGCTATCTGATGATCCGGCGTCATTTAAAAAGGACTCTGGTGAAATAAATTATTATAATGGTACCTTAAAGTGGTCTGTTTTTCTTTTTAAAAAATATATATATATATATATATATATATATATATATATATATATATATATATATACAAATTGTGTATGTGTTATATTTATGTACTCCCCATCATAGCAGGTAAGATAAGACAATGAATTTAAGCCTAATTGGCCTAGTCATAAAAAAAAATGTTGTATCCATGATTATCTTGTCTTTTCAAATTCTAATAGGTCTGGAAAAAATGTCTTATATGCGTTTTACTTTTCATACAATTCGTAAGTTTTAGAAACTGTAATGATAAATAAGCGAACATATTTGAAAAAGACATCAAACTAATGAAAACGACAAAATGCTTGTGCCTGGGGATATTGCTATCCACGCTGTTTTCACATGAATATTCAAAATTGTTTAGATATTTTTTGATTAACTGGCTGGTGAAGACAAGCAGCGGATACCTAGCAAAGGGTACTGTCTTAATCAAAGTGTTCAATTAATCAGCAAAAATTCTAAATAACTGAAAATTTTACAGAAGGTATTTCATTTTTTAAATAGAGACAAATGAAAAATGAAAAAAATAAGTTCTTTACTTAACGTTATATAACATTTTGTTTTGGTTTTTCAAAATTTCTCAGAAAATGTTTGTTTTTATAAATTTTATATAAGTTATTTACGAGAGACAAAAAAATAAAAATGAAATGTTTCTGTCTAGATATTAACGTATGAACTAATATTCTTATATACATGATAATATAGAAAGGATATATATATATATATATATATATATATATATATATATATATATATATATATATATATATATATATATATATATATATATATATATATATATTATTCAGATAAATCATATATCTATAGAGAAGATAAAATGAATAATCATTGCCTTGATAAAGTCCCTCATACCGTCATTTTTTTATTCACATACACACACAGAAACATATCTCTCTCTCTCTCTCTCTCTCTCTCTATATATATATATATATATATATATATATATATATATATATATATATATATATATATATATATATATATATACACTGCGTGCCAAATTATTATCGAGATAACTGTTTTTTATTATATTTCAAAAACCGTCCAATCAATTCACACAAAGTTTTCACACAATGTTGGCAATACTAACCTGCGCAATCACTGAAATTTTCGACCTGATCTGCGCAATGTAAACAAACTGGCGCCATATTTGTTATCAGTACGGTGATTTGAGCGTGCCAAATTATTAGAAAGGTTTAGTAAAAATCCCAGAATTGGGCAAACAAAACGTTTATTAATGTTGCACGTGAATGTTTATGATCAAAAGAAGCCAATAAAAAAGATAATCAAACAAATAATAACAGATACAAACAAAGGCACAGTTTTAAACAAATTAATAGGAATGTGCTTTCCCTGTTTTGAAATTACTTGAAAAGTCGACGATCCATAGAATTTGTTAATTGTAGGATGTCATCTGCTGTAATGCCGCGAGATATGTCTTGAATTACTTCCCACAACTCAGCGTTGCTCCTGAATTGTCGTCCGTTGGCGTACAGTCTTCGCTTCATGATGCTCCAAAGGTTTTCGATTGGGTTCAAATCCAAAAGAATTTGCTGGCCACTTCATTTTTTTTCGAGGTCCATCGAAGCCCTAACTGTTTCAAATATTCAGTAGTCTTGTGAGCAGCACGTGAGGGAGCATTATTTGCAAAAAACAATGGTCCTTCTGAAGGCAACTCTTTGCCTTTTCATCCACGGTTCAAGATGCTCCTTCATAAACGCTATGTATGCATCAGTAGTCTTTTGACGCCATCTGTTACTCTCCATGGGCCCACTAATTTTCCAATGATACCACCCCAATCATTATGCCTCCATTCGCCTTGTTGGCGTCTCAAACGCTGATGGCGATTCTGTCCGTTCATTACCCAGCCTTTGCACCATCTATCTGGCCCATCAAGTGTTGCTCGAGTTTTGTCTGTGAACAAAACTTTAGAGAAGTCAATCTTCATATTGTCCTCGGCCCATTTCAATCGATTTTGAATGTGATTTCGAAAATCAACGGAGGCTTCGATACAGGTTTGACTGTTGTTGCTATTTCCCTCAGATACCGACACTGAGTACTTTTTAGACACAGTAGGATCCCCAATACGACTGAAAAGCTCTTGACTGGTAAGTCCAGGGTTCTTTGTGGCCCCTTCGTTTAAGTCGTGACATGTGACGAAGTGAAATAACCCTTGGCTTGCCTTTATCTACCTTTTTGGGAGATTTTGCGTACTTGTGTAGGGTCGACGGTGAATTTTTTTCGCTGTTTGATGACACTTCCTATCATTTTAGAAATTTCTAGGATAGATTTTCCTTTTGAGATTTCTGGGGTGATAGTTTTCATTTTTTCAGCATCACTTATAAACTGCTTTTATGGCCCATCTTTTTACTAAATTCTTACACTTTTCTAATAATTTGGCACGGTCAAATCACCGTGCTGATAACAAATATGGCGCCAGTTTGTTTACCTTGCGCAGATCAGGTCGAAAATTTCAGTGATTGCGCACGTCAGTGTTGCCAACATTGTGTGAAAATTTTGTGTGAATTGATTGGACGGTTTTTTGAAATATTAGAAAAAAGTTATCTCGATAATAATTTGGCACGCAGTGTATATGTATGTTTGCGTTTGTGTGCGTTTTCTTGCCAGTACTCAAGATCCATGATAGAAAGAAAAGTTACCACGTCTTGTCTGAAGGTCCCAAACAATGGAACTGTCTCCACTCGCCGATACCAAGATGATAAGATTCTAACCTGATTGTTTGTGCATGTGTTCATGTCTTTTGGTCTCATGCGTAGAATTTCAAATATCATCAAAATCTTCTGTGGATTAGGCCATTTTCTTAAGTAAAATTAATTACTTTCACTTTCTTCTGTATAAAGTGTCCACACTCCCTTGGAACAGCCCCAGTCCTTTCCCTTAGATAGTATATTATCAATCGAAGAATGAAGGATATTTCGAATATCTATTTTTGTCCAGATTTAAATTTCAGTAGTTATGAGCAAAGTACTGCTTGAAGACGTTTAGGTGGTTTTATTATATCTGCTTCCAGGGGCATTTTTTTTTGCATAGATACATTCTTTATCTAATCAATTATCGCCTATAACATTCGCTAGGCAGTCATGCACTTATTCACCAACGGGTTATTCATTATCATGTCTCTAGTTACATCGGCGAGATTATATTTTCCTCATATTCCATAACTTGCTATTGATGTTTCCAATATTCAGCTCTGATATAGTTCCCACCACTGTAATGTGGCTTCTTTCTTCATTTTCTACAAATTATTTCATGATATTCGTTCGAATGAACTATTCTCTATGGTAGCTTGACTTTTATAAATTTAAACGCAGTTTTACATTGGCAACAAGGTCTCAGCATTTTATAGTTTGTTTGGCGTAAATGTAAGAATAATTTCTATGGTGACAGTTTATTCTCTCTCACTTCTCTCTTTTGGAACTATATCTCGACTCTATGCTTTCCAATCAACTTTGAGCTTCAAACATTTAAACGCAATATCTACTGTCTTCTTTATTGGTCTCGTTCTATAACGATTTTTCTCGTTCATTCCCACTCAGTAACCCCTTCTGTCTCAGTGGCTTTATTGGCTTGCTTGTGGTGAAATGCTTAAGAAAAATTCCTTTTGAAACATTTTCTTCAAAACATGGCAAATAACATAATGTTATTCTAATGAACCAATTAATATACAGTCAGTTATGTGCCATGTGTGATACACGCTTAAGCGATCATGTATCTTTCGTAACATGACTGACGAGGCAGATTTTATCCCGCAGTAGGTTGCCATTTCTTTCTGCTGTAGACCAGTTGCCATCCAAGATACCGGTCTACCCTGCTATTTACCTATAGCTGGGGGAGAACAACATACATATTAGCACGTAATGGAATTCAAACCCGACTCTCCAATTCCTCAATCCGAGCTTCTATCCTTTACTCTAGAGTCTCCTAGGGCAACTTGATAATCCTTTTTACAGACGCTTCCTCGGGCATACTCGTGCATGTTCTACACCCACAGCGCCCACCTTATAATGCAACAATACTGAGCTGAACGTATTTACAGTTTCAGGGGGATATCGTATAATCTAACCTAAACATCATTTCGAACATAGCGTGTACGTTTAAAACTTGAATAACTTGTTACTTCCTGCTAGCACAACCATCTATAGCTTCTGAATAATTTCGTGTATCGAGTTTCACTCACAAAGCTTTGCTTCAACCGTGCCATTGTTCTCGGGAATTTTCTGAAGGCCCCAAACAGTGGCACTGTCTCCAAATGCCGATACCAAGATGATAAGATTCTAACCTGATTGTGTGTGTATGTGTGTGTGTCTTTTGGTTCATTTTCCCTTCCATACGTTCCAGGTTCTTGTTGATGGTTATTTCTGGCATCCATTTTTTTTTTCAATATAAATTAACCGCGGTGTTCGTCTTCTCATGCTTTCAATATGCCATACACGAATTGGACACCTGCTATTTACTGCAATATATGAGAATTAGGAAAATGTTTGTCTAATAAATCAATGAATACACATGCTCGCATATATAATTCCGATCTCCACTGTCTGCTAGGACTTGTAGCCTATCTCTGTTGCAGACATATTTGTATTTGATCAACACCCACACAGACCACATTTGGTTTATAGTGCAATTATGCTGAATGGATCTTGTTTAGAGATATTTGGCGTTTCAACATAATCCAGTGCCATCATCAGTTTGTACGAAGACAGTTTTCTGAAGCCCTCTGTTAAATGAACAAATTTTGGGAAACAGGTTGGATCGATAATTTTCAGTACCTCCACCTGTAAGTCATTCATTGCCTTTTTCGCTATTTTCTTATGTAATGCACTATATTTATCTGATATCGTGTAACGATTATTTAATAATATAAATACATATTACCACAATGTTCCAGATAATTATGGAATAGTCACATAAGAATTATTTTAAGAAAGAAACACATCTGGAAAATGAAAACGATTTTGATAAAATTCAATGGTTTATCATTTTTTGGCGTCGTACGCATACATTCTGTGCTACCTTAGTTTGTTCTTATCTTTTAGGGCATCCATACGCAATCTTTTAAACAGCGGTGATTGTTTTTTATTGTTTCAGTAAATTTGTACACAATAATTATTTAGTGATTTTCAGCAAAATGATAGACACTTTCAAAACGCTAATTGTAAAGCGGCTTTTCACTCACGTGAATAATGCCACTATTACACAAGCGGCTGTTGACTGAGAGAATATAAGAAACATGAAACATTATTAAGGAGAAAGGTAAATAAAAGAACAGGGCTTAAGAAGAAAAAAGGTAACGATTAGCGTTGCATTTGAAGATCAAACTTGACTGGAACCGAAGAAGCCGAAAGAGAGTTTCATAAGCTAGAAGTGTAAGAGAGCAAACTCTTAGCATAGAACTTCCGGTTGCATCATTTTAACTGTAAAATGATAAGACGTTACGCCAATCTAATAATTATATTCATAAAGTCTAGGTATCAAAAAGGAAAACTCATCAGAAAAATTACGAAAATACTCATAGAATAATCATAGGGAAGCTACGTCACAACGGCGGGAAGTGACAGGATGAATAACGTAGCAATTTCTAATTAGTATTTTATCTATAATCATTAAAGCTGGAGTCCCAGATCAGATGTGACAGCACTATTCCATGCAAGGACGATGGGTAGATTTATAAATGTCTAAGATAGATTCTGCCAAATAATATTGCGTGGCAGGAGATATTTGGGCGAGAAACATTTGTCCGACGGACATTTTACCGAAAAAGCACAAGTAAAAATAGTAACAAGCAATACTTTAAGTGTTCTAATTAGCTGTATTATAAGGTAGAATAGGACTAATAATTACTAGCGAATTTCAAGTGATTACATTGCTAAATCTAAATTTAAGATTAAAAGTTTTCTTATTTGTTTAATGAAATTAGTATTTTTAAAAAATAGTTGAGTCTATTTGGGTAAAAAGTATCAACTAATTATTTAAATTCGTTTTTAACATTAAGATAAAAGCTATTAGGCTGGTGCAAAAATAATGTCGTTTTTGACGTTAAGTTGAACGTAAAAAAAACGACATTATTTTTGCACAAACCTAATAGTTAAATCCTGTAAGATAATGATCATTAAAAGCGAAATTGAAAGATCTTTCATATCGTAACAGCTTAAGACTTTTGCTGATTTTTTTCTCAAAATACTTATCATCTTACAGTAATATTTGAAGTACAATATATTATATACTCAATAGACTTTTACAATGCCTGTCAAAAAACGAAAAATTATAAATTAATACAGCAAATAAATAGCAATATATGTAACACATTACGACATAAGAGTGTGACATACAAATAAGTACGCCACTACATTTCAGCTAAATATTCATTCAATTAAATGTCCGACGGCCAAATGTCCCTCGGCCAAATGTCTGAGTACCGTAATATTGTTTGATATGTACCCATTTTTCTAAGAGCAGTTGGAGAATACAATTGTTCTCTTCGTTTTCCGTCAAAATCGATTCCTTAAATATATAACTTGATAGATTACCCGCCCAATCTAGGACCACATTTACTCCCTTCTCTACCTAAGGTATATATTTTTGTATCCGCAGATGAAAGTTGGAGATATCATGTTTCATTCATGGTTACAAGTACGCATAATACTGCTCTTAATTTTATCCAGATTCCTTTGTTTTCACATTAGTAGACCTAACTTCTGAATGTCCTTTGATTTTCGTTAGCCAACAGCTTATTACAAATTTAACGTGTTCATGTCAGCTCTTATTACAATTAGTATGTCATGAACTATAACAAATAATTCAGTCTAAGAATATCTCTTGTGGATATCAATAACAAAATACCTAATGGAGAAATATTTTAAAATTTGCTATACTTAGAGATATGAAATATGCCATACCAAGGAAGAACACGGCGATTATTCTGGACTAGATTTGATGATACTCGGATATAAATGGGTGCGTGTTAAATTCTACTTCCACATTGAGTTTTTCTTTTTGTATAAATTTCTGACGACATTTTGTAAAAATAACATCATTCTGGTGAATAGCGTTTGAGTTGCTCTCATATTTAATTGTTTGAGTATTTTCTTCATACTTTTCTCATTTTTTAGGATTTTTCACATCAATATACTGGAGTATATGATAACAAATATATAAGAGGGTATCCTGGAAAACCCACAGAGCATCTAAGATTTTTTTTGTTGTTTCTTTTTCTCAACAATCCATCCAAACGCGAATATAAACAAAAATATATGACATTATATTTGATGAATGCGTGTTCAAGAAAAATATATTCTCATACTGAGAAGCGCCTATAGAATGTAACCATTGAAGCTTTTTGCAATAGAAATTACACCCTCAATGGAGAATGTTGAAACTTTCATTTATAGATGATATTTTTTATTATGACAAAAGAATAACCCTTTTGAGGTCAAGCGAGTAAATGCTTAACTGAAATCATTAACAGGCTTGCTTTGTATCAAACGCCTCGTGAATTCGTTGACAATCTTTGGACCAAAACTGAATCGCAGCTTAAATTAGGGCAGTTTATTTTTACGTTCACAATACACTGTTGAATACATCTTTCTGAAAAGATAGCATTGTTACATTTGGCTGTGCTGTATAGCAAAAGATTAAAGGCGAACTGAGGTCGAGTAGCCCCAGTCCGCTGACATTATAGGCATACACATATTAGCCAAAAGTAACAGTAGCGATAAAATGATCGTCTAAATGATGCATAAAACCAAAAGATGTAAAACTACTAACAGGCAGAATGTCCTACAGCGATGGAATAGATATAAAGAAGGACCCTTCCCTGACATCAAGAAAGAAAAGTAAGAATACATAAAAGCATGAAAGAACATGTAATAGTGAAACCTGAGTTTATCTGATCATTGGATAATGCAAGAAAGCGGTAAGAGAATCTTAAGACACTGTGAAAGGGATGCAGTGCGTTTAAGACAATTCGGAGATTAGCAAAAAAAACTTACGTGATAAATAGAAATATAAGACAGTGGTGAAATACAAGAAAATCACAGTGGATCAGCGCTATCAAAAAAAACAAAAAAAAAAAACAACAAAAATCATTATGTTAATGAACGGGTGGGGACACCATAGAAAAGGATCCTCAATTATCAATTAGCTTATTAAACTAATAATATAATTAAGATTCAAATTAAGATTCAAATGAATGAACATCGTGCAAAAATAGTATAAAATTATAGACAAAATATGTGACACCCTAGCAAGACCAATTGTTATGCTTCCTATATTGCACAACAATATTTAAAGAAATACGCTACGGAGAAGTCTTTGAAATGTGAGGAAAGCTTGATGGAAAAGATATCATATATCCTCTATGATGTACTGTGAATGAATAATTGGTATACGTATTGATAATGAGATAAGTAAATGCACTGACATTAAGGAAATGTTTAGATCATAAATATGTTGTCTGAGGAATTGTATTTTAAACGTACAGCGTGACAATCCTACGGGGACTTCAAGACCTATCAGAATATAACATCAGCGAATATAACCTTAAGATATCTTAAGGAGACCAAACGTGGATCATGAAACGTTTAGAATGTAAACTGATAGAACAACTGCATTCGAGTAAGGCATGAATAATAATTAACTCTAAGGAAACGGAATTCAGGTTTGTCAGCAGAATATGAGTTACCTAACGTGGGCGGAAAAGCAATCAGATGTGGAAATTGACTGTCGGCTGATTATAGAAACAGACTGCACAAAAAATCCGAAAGCCAATAGTATAAGCTATATATTGTTTTAAAAAATGAACCGAGCCATAAAGTATCGAAAAGTTTGTAGTAACGAAGAAAGTAATACTGGAATTGCGTGCGATATCTAATCTATATTAAGGCATTGAAGTCTGAACATTTTCCTCAGAGAATGTCTGTTAAACCAACGAATATATATGATTCGAGTCTCTTTACTTTGAACTTCTGTTGGGACTCAAGCGCGCTCCAGACTCCAAGTGGAACTCATATATACCAGCTATTACAAAAGATGTTGGAAAATGGTCAATTAATTGTATCGCTCCAGTAAGCACCTATCTCCTCCTGCTATATTTTATTTAAAAAGTCAAATCAAGCGAAAAATGACGTTATTTGCCACGATATCTTTGCTGGAGCTGTCCACTTCCCACTTGCCTGTCTTGATCAAAAGCGACTACACGACATTGTGTGTGATAACGTATTTTTCTGACCTCCACCCTCCGTCGTAAGTCTCTCGATACTCTATTGCTATTTGAGTGGCAAGTATTTTTGACGAGTTACATCCCTTGGCTCCACCTGCCATGACACGTACATGAAGAGAAATCTTTTTCATTCACGTATTCTATCAGTAAGAATTAAGTTCTTCTTGGATATCTTCTACTTCGTGGAACAGACACTCGGCTGGATGTTTTCCCGATCACAACAGTCCTGAAGTCATCAATGTTAGCCGGAAATAAATAAATACATAAACTCATATATTCTTTTTTCTATACGCAATACGAGAGGTATATATGTTTAGTTAAATTCTGAAACAGACTGATAAAAACTAATGAAGAGGAAACTTTAATCATTAGGAGTATATTTGTTCAAGAATTATAAGAATATACTTATATTATAATAATTTAACACAATGTTATTTTCTAAAATCGGGCATTATTTTGTGAATATCTTACCGGTTTCAAGAAAATTATATTTTAAGATGTTGCTTGTATCTACATCAGAGAAATATATAAAAAATAATCTCTAACAGATCTGAAAGTTGAAGGTAAAATAAAGGATACGAATTCTGTGTCACCTGTTATTTAGTCATATAATTTATCAGTAGGTAATCATCAGTAAAGTGAATATTACTGAAGTCAGAATATAGGGCTTGAAAGAAAAATCATAAGAAAACAAAAACTATGAAGAAATACAAATTGAAGTAAAAAGCAATACAAAAGCCTAAATATAAAGGGCGACAATTCTTGACCCAAGTGATCATTTTGCAATTTCCAAACCGAAAGACGGCGTCGCATCGCTCGCATCTCATTCAATCGGAAAATTTTAACACCGACTTCTTTGTCAGAGCATGTGAGATTTTTCACTGGGTGAAGAAAACCACCTTTACAAATCTATCACTGCACATGACAGGAATAATCAGGTGAAAAGAAATCAAGAAAAATCCAAAGTGGATATCCGGGAAATACGAGAAATGATAAGAAGTAGATGGGATAAAAACTATGGAAAAATAAATAAAAACTTAAGATTTTTTTTATACAGCGCTACTCAAAAAAGAGTATACACAAAGACGCGCTCGTACACACATTATTTATAGAAGGGTGCGGCGAAAGTAACGCCCATTTTTATTGATTTTATTGAACAAAATAAATTACAGTAATTTAAAAAAATATGGCCACATAAACTTAAGATTAACAAAAATTTAACATGTTCAAAACCTTTCAATACCATGTATAATCGACACATTTCTACATTAATTTCAAAAAATTAATCAGAAATTGCTTCTATTGATTCAGGAACTTTTTTTTCCGTTGGAGACATTAAAAAACGTTTTTCAGTACACTCTACAAGAAAAAGTCAGGTGGCGTTAGCTCTGGTGATCCTTATGGCCAATCAATTGTTCCACATCGTCCTATCCACCTCAGTTCGAAATTAAGATTGAATTATTACCGAACGCATAAGCTATAGATAAGCTATTATATTTTATTACTGTTCAATTAAAGTTAATAAATAAAAAAAAAGTGAGTGTGCGTAATTAAATTTAATTAAATAAGTAAATTTTAAGTGTTCTTTTCCAGTGTCTATAATATATAGAAAGCATTTCAGAAAATGTAACGTGGCCAATAAGTCATTAGTGAAAATTAGAAATCCTAGAAGAATATTTATCAAGGTATTATCATATCGAAAATGTAAATCATATTTAATCTTAAAATATCTTAAACTATTGCAATTTAGTTTTGTTCAATAGAAGTTAATAAATAAGAAAGGACTTTAATTTTGCCTGTGTGTGCATAATTATATGTATGTATGTATATATATATATATATATATATATATATATATATATATATATATATATATATATAATCTATTATTTAAAGATTATATACTAGTAGATAGACGTGATTGATTAGACGTCTCCGTTATTTCAAACAGTGTAGATTCACGACGGCAGACGTAAAAATTTCATCCTTTGAATAAAGTATGACCACCCAAACACGCATATTCCTGGATCTATAAAATTTAAATAATATATATATATATATATATATATATATATATATATATATATATATAACAAAATGAAGATATTTGTTTGTAGGTAGATGTATTTAGACGGCGAACAAGGCGAAAATCAACAGAAATATCTCACAGAAATACTTCCCAAATAATGGTAAGTGATTAGCTCGACAAAGATGCCAGTGAAACCAACGCCTTACCATGCGGAACAGACCCGAATGTATAGGACAATCCAGTAAGAACACACACACACATGCAAACGCGCGCGCACACACACACGCACACACATACACACACACATATATATATATATATAAAACGTTGACTCATCTGTAGAATGGGTTCACTTTGTTTAAAATGACCTTATATTTACATAGAAAATTTTTATACGTATTATAATTATTTTATGCATTTTAATATTTTGTTCACATCGTGTTCACATATAAAAATTTTCTCTACTTTTTATTATTATTATATTATGTATAACATTTTCCAAAACTTTCCTTTACTGCCAACCTCTCTCAAACCTTTCTGCACATGATGTAACTTATAGCATACATGTAAATGAAAATTCAAAATATAACTCTAAGTAAATCTGACAGGAAACTTATACTTAAAATCATAGAGACATTTGAAATATAAGCGAAACTTATTTAATATATAAATAATATAGTGAAAGCGTGCAAATGGGAATATCAAATAAGCTATCTAATTTGTGTAAATGGAAGGTGGAATTGAGAGAAATTGATGTGAATTACAGTCAAATGTTGCTAAGATCTACGTAGGACATAAACATTATGAGAAATTGTGGGATTACAAAAAATGGCTGGATCTTGCAAAGTTCTTGTCTACGATATTGACAACAGCTACTTAGAGATAATGACACAAAGCACGCAATAAACAAGAATAAAACATTTGAATGAAGTTTTTAGTCATCCTGTTCAAAAATGCTCCTCTGACGTCTCCTCCTGTGTGAAAGCTGACATCAATGCTTTCATTCCAGCAAGGAAATACCAGGGTAAACAGCGTTCATCTGCTTTTTATCACCAGCATTCTAGACCTATACAACCCAAACTAATAACTCTTTTTGGTTGTACCAGAGCTACATGTCTGATTTCAACAGACGTCTCTTTGTCTCTGCTCGTAACGAGTGCAAACGTGCCTTCAATGAAGGGAAGTTACTGTTTGCTCATAGAATGAAACAACGTATAGCATCTGGAAAATTCTGTCCTGGAGGTTATCGGCAGCTCCGCAAGAGTGTGTTGAACAACAGAAGATCCTCAATACCTCCTCTGTACAATCAATTTGAAGTCCTGACATCTACAGCAAATAAAGTTGGATGCTTTGCTCGGATATTCTCTTCCAACTTAACACTCGACTCATTTGAAATACCCTCACCTGATTTCCTTCATAGAACTAAAGTTATACTGAGTGATATGCGCATAACCCAGTCACTGATCTCGGATATCATTTCTAAATTAGAGCCCCATAATACAATTGGAGGTGAAGGGATTCCAGTCAGCGTGCTAAACAAATGGACACTCAAGATGATTCCAGTTCACTCCAAACTCTACAACTATTGCCTCGCTGCTCCCTGCTTTACATCTTCTTGGAATTATTCCTCTGATGTTCCTGTTTTTAAGAACTCTCAAGAATTTTCTGACACCTCTATCACCCTATTAGTCTCCTATCTCTTTCCAGCAAAGTAATCTAGGCTTTAATCAATGCTAAATAGGGTTAAGCATCTTACCTCTCACGACCCCCTCTCTGACAAACAATATGACTCGCTGTAACACTAACGTGTATACGACCAGCACTATATCAAGCTCTTGATAATAACGGATATCTCAAAGGTGTTTGACAGAGTTTGGCATGCTGGTCTTTATTATCCAATCATCAAATCGTGAAAAGAATGTCGTTCTGAACGGGCTTGATTACACATTCTTTCACACGAATTTGGATGCCTCCAAAAGCTCTACCCATTGTCCTATTTTTCTTATCATCATCAGTGATCTCCGAGAAGCCATCAGTAACCAATTAGGCATTTATGCAGATGTCACTACCATTTACTCCTGTCTCAATATCAAATCCGCCAAAGTATAAATTTTAATGTGTCCAAAGCTGAACTGCTTCTAAAACTAAACCACCAAAGAGAAACTTCCCCTGCTCCCCGTCAGCATGGGTGATGCTCGTCCCCCAAAGTGCGTCTCACTGTGCCGTCTTGGCGGCTTCATGTTTTCAACACACTTGATGTGGTACAACTCTATTAAATCAATAGCTGTATCTACTGCAAAGAATATTGTTTCATTATGTCGTCCCAGAAGGTTTTTCTCGTTAGATTCCATCTTGCCCTTTTCAAAATCTACCATTCTTCCGTGCATTGAATACTGTTGCCATATCTGGTCTAGTCTCCCTGATGTTTATCTCGGGGTTCTTGACAAAATCCAAAGAAGGACCTGCAAAGTAATCGGCCCTGACTTGGCATCTCAAATTCAGTCACTTTCTCACCGACATGATCTAGCTTCCCTCTACCTTTTCTAAACAAAAATTTCATGGCCACTGCACCGACGAGCTTTTTTTCCTAATGCCCGAACGCAAAATTTAAGTGTGCTACCAGACAGGTATCTAGGTCCCATTCTTTTACTGTTGAATTAAGTAACCGCCACGTCTACCCCAACAGCTTCTTCTCTTTCCCTTCCCGCCTATGGAACTCTCTTCCGTTTACTTTCTTCCCTGAAAACTACAATCTTCAAAAATTTAAATGCAACGTCAATCGCAATCGACTGTCGTCTTGAAAAGAATTCTTCTTCTATCCTTTCCTCTGTGTAAATCCCCGCATAACAATGGCATTCCTGCTTGCTTGGTGTTTAACGATTAACACACGAAAAATGTATAAAAACAAGTCAACATCATCATTTATTCGCTCTCGCAATATATATATATATATATATATATATATATATATATATATATATGTGTGTGTGTGTGTGTGTGTGTGTGTGTGTGTGTGTGTGTGTGTGTGTACTAGCAACATGGCCCGGCGTTGTCCCTGCTTGATTGAAAAATCATACGACTCATACAGCAATCGCTATCACTTGACTTAAAATATTTTTGTCCTTCCTTGCCTTTAAAGGAGTACCCTTTGCCGTGTTGATGTTGCTACATGCCTTACTTCTTGTCTATCTCACACTGCGATTTTTTTCTAAGCTCTATACTAAACATTAAATCTCTTACGAAAAAAGAACTAAACAAATGAACACAAAACGATCAGCTTTAATAAAGGACTCGTAACTGGAAAAACCGATTGAAAAAAAAATGTTAACTGTAATACTTATTCACACCCAACCCAGTTCTGCGGAATCAGGATCAACGTTGAATTTAAGCAAGCGAATGAGCCAATTGGAGTAAAGTGCCATGTAGATTTAAATTTTTCCCACTTATGACGAATGCAGCTATCGATTTTTTTTGCATGCTAGTTATCATTCGTGGCAGTCAGCTGTTGGCTCTCACGCTAGTCAGCACAAAAAGACCGCAAACATCATGAAAACTGCCATAGAAGCATGAAAAAATGGATTATTTCCACTATCGATGAGAGTTGGGAAATGCAATGACTGTCTTGGCCTTCCCACTAACTTGGAGCATGTGCGTGTAAATTTTGACGCAAATCCGTCGAAAATTGCGGCCGTGCATTTGTTACAAACACATCCTGCCTTTATATATATATATATATATATATATATATATATATATATATATATATATATATATATATTCACCATTCGGTATAATCGAAATTTGAAAGAATAACTTTCTGCACCTGTTTATTTTGCTTGCTTGGCAACAATATATTCATATTTCTTATCCCTAGTGCTTTGCCTCATTGTCAGACCCCTGCTTTTGCTTTCTAGTTCAAATTAAACTGTTTATTTTTTCTCTTATTTGCTGACTTATTTTAGAGCAACAAATTATCTTGTTGTGTCATGGGAATTAAATGTTTTCATTCGAAGTTTTGCAGACAAAATAAGAAATACAACACGTGATTTGACTGCAAAAACGGTACATAAATTTGGATTTAGTGACAAGCATAGGCGATAGTGAAAATATGTAGACGAGACTAGAAAACAGATATTTAAACTATTAATTTATTTTTTTACATGAAATGTGTAAAATTTATGTAAGTTAAACTATGATCAGTCTATGAGAATATTATTAATACTCAAATAAATCATATGGAACCACAGTGGAACTTGTTCAACGTTACAGATTTAGTTTTACTTTAAATATGTGCATGATTGCTTTATTTATTGTTACTAACAAAGGATTCATACAACCTCCCATATTTAAGAGGTGTTCATTGCAAAAATAATAAAGCGTTTCTAGATAATACTATATACGGCAAAATGTGTTGCGCTCATGGTATATGATCAGCTGTATGTTAAAAAAACACGAACTATAAGACAGGCATCACAGTACTATAAAGGAAGAAACATAGGTTCACTGATAATAAGCTTAAAAGTATGCATTAATTAAATGACTATTCAGGTTTACGCCATTTTATCCTCTCAAAAATCTCGCTTTTGGAACTATTTTCCAGTTTGTTGCTTCCCAGACAACTTTGTTTTTCAAAGATTTAAATGCAATATCAATCGTTATCTTCTGTCGTTTTCAGTGCCTGTTCTTTTATAGTTATCTTTCCTTAGTGTATTTCACAACTCCCCCGCATCTTTATTGACATGCTCGGGGCGAAATGACTTTAAAAAAAAAAAAAAAAAAAAAAAACACCAATGTTCATTTATCAAATATCGCACGCACACACGAGAATTTTAATTCAACTTATCTTAATCCAAATACGATTTCTAGATGCATAAAGAAATCAGGGTGCTATAATATTTTTCACTAAGTTTCGTTGGTATTGACTTTTCAGTAGAAATAACAGAAAAAAAATTTAAATTACCAAGACAAGTATTATTCGCTCAAATTCCTTTTCTCAGCCACCATATATTCCCACCGCCTAACATGGCTGCTCTTTGCCTTTTCTATATTTCTTTTCATACCAATTTTTCTCATGAGCTTTTCTTTTTGGTACATGAAATTTATGAATTTACGCGTAATACTGCATCGGTGGCAAGATCTCATAATTTTACTGTTTAAAAACTAGATATAACCTTAAATATAACCGTACATCCTATGCTAACAGTATCTTCACTTGCACTTAGATCATCAAACATTTAAATTCCATATCAATCGTTATCTTCTGTCTTCTTAATTCTTGTTTTTTTATTGTTCTATCTCAATGATTTTCTTAAAAGCAGTCATCTTTGTCTCACATCTGAGACATATTATCCCTTTGGATCCTAGAGACTTTATTTCCATGCATGTGTGAAATTATTAAGATATACTTTTCTGAATAGATGTTTCTTTCTTTCCCGCATTTATTTTTAATATATGATACTCGAGGAAATTATTCGATTCAAAATTTAAAATAATTAAATTTAATGTATTATAAATTTCACTTTTACCAGTCATGGTAAACCTAGACTTGAACAGGCTAAGATTGTTGAGCATAGACTTGCAAAGGCTAGGATTCTTGAATCTAGAACTGAATAGGTTAAGAGTGTTGAACCTAGACTTGAATAGGCTAAGAGTGTAGAATCTAGACTTGAATAGGCTAAGATTGCTGAACCTAGAATTGAATAGGCTAAGACTGTTACACATAGAATTGAATAGGCTAAGATTGTTGAACCCAGACTTGAATGTGCTAAGAGTGTTGAACATCGACTGGAAAAAGGCTACGATTGTTGAACCTAGACAAATATACTAAGATTTTTGACCCTAGACTTGAATAGGCTACGGTTGTTGAACATAGATTTGGACAGGCGAAGATTGTTGAACCTCTACTTGGACAGGATAAGATCGTTGAACCTATACTTGACCAGGTTAAGATTGTTGAATCTAGACATGAATAGGCTAGGATAATTGAACCTGAAGATGTGCGTGATATAGTGAAAACTTTTGATAAAAGCAAGACAGAAGCTAATGGAGGAGACAATTTAGATTTACCTGAAAACACGAGTCATGTTCTGAAATAGACTCATCACAACAAGGCTTTTATATGGATGTCATGCCTGTTGTTAAACCCGGCCCCAGAAATATCTGAACGATCTGATGCATACAATCGCTTTCTATGATCAGTGCTTAAATATGGATTTGATCGAGTGAAGATCACAGTGTTTCGCTAGAGAATCCCACAATCTGTGTCTTATAATAGAAACAAAATCACGTTGGTACCTTTAAGAGCATCAGCAATTACAATGTTTATCGAAGAGAAAATAATGACATAATAAAGATGTTGACATTCAACATTAATTGAACTAAAAGGTAAGGAAGGATAAACATCCCAAATACTGGAAAGATATATAATGACTAGTGGCCTTGACAAACTTATTTTCCTTAAATATTGTTTTAAGAAAAAGGTTTTAGAAATTGCAACCGACAATTGGAAAAGCTGCTCGGTCAATTAATACCAGATGCTTCCTAAAGTAAAAATGACTCATATTGCCACTATGTAGAGTTTTCAAATCTGCTAAAACAACCTTTTTGAGTTTTGCAAAATATATATCATTATTATTATTAATATTATATCGCTAATATTATACATGAACATGTCCTGAGTATATGGGAAGATACTGCCTGTCAAGTCCCATCAAGGAACTCAGAAAGACATTACTTTTCCTAGTAAGCTGGATTCAGGCAATAAGGCGGATTTTAAACGTTCGTAAAGTGTATTCTACAACAAGTTAGTTGACATATTCGTTAAAGTTGCGATGGAAACGTGTGTAACACTCACTTTCGGATGCTAAAAATTTTTCGCCAGCACTTTCTACAACCTGGCAATTGCAGCGCAGCAAATGTTTGCATCAGCAGACTGTACATGAAGAGATCTGATGGAGGGCGAGGTTAATTGTGTTAGTCGGACAATGCTCTTAATCAGCGGTTATTTACACTGGACAATTAGATCCCGTATTTTGCGTCGGGCACTGGAATCCATAAAAATAAGGCGAATTAAACACAAAGACATTATTAATAAGAAATTATCACCTAGAATGGAGACTTTAATAAGAACAGTCGACAACTGTGGATAAATTAAAATATTCGGATGCTAATTCAGAAATGGACCCCTAAATTTTGGAAGAAGAAAACACTGACCTGTTCTTTTCATGACTAGCTGAACAATATAAAATTAGGGAAAATCTTAACCAAATTCTGTGATGTGACGCTTTTTTTTTCAAAACAGAATACGAAACAATGAATTTTATTCGATTTGTAAATTTCATTTATGAAACTAACCTAAGATATCCATGTGAAGCTGGTAGCTTCTGACGTTCATATTTCCCGACCACATAAGGATCCAAAATGCATAACTACTCATATAATTATAGTTTTCAACTATCATACAGTAAAAAGTTAATAGGTTATCGATTTTCAGTGAATTTTACAATAGAGCCCAAATAGAACGATGCTGTTTCAATATAAGGCCGATACAAATAAAGTGAATTGTATATGTGTCCGTCCGTTTGTCGATCTCGGCGAAACATAAGCAACCTAAAGTAACAGGTAATAAATACTGTAGTTACATGCGATTAAAAATTAAATTAATAATTCATTTAAAGTTAAAGTTAAATCTCGAATAGTGTGAAATATTTAAAAAAAAAAAAACAAACAATTCTTTATTAAAGTTTTAAATTGAATTTCGTTTTGCATTACAACTGAAATTTATATCGTCGAATTAAACCGTAATTAAACTTAAACGGAGCACGGTCCGTTGCTCATATATATATATATATATATATATATATATATATGTGTGTGTGTGTGTGTGTGTGTGTGTGTGTGTGTGTGTGTGTGGAAAATATAAAAAATAGGAAAGAACTCGTTAGGTAAATAATCCAAAGTTCATTGAAGTTTTCGGCTCTTGTTTTGAAACATGAAAACTCTTATGTAGCGTGTTGGAATCATATTTTTAAATAAATAATTATATATATATATATATATATATTTGTAGCACATGTACTGTGATGTATTCGAAATATTACATAATTTGGGTTCCCTAATATCATTTAACAGTGACTTTATATGAAGGGATCATAAAGAATGTGATTTTAAAAGAAAATAAAAATTGGCGCAAAATCAATGTGATGAAACTAAGGATATCGGTTGCGTATACGAAGAAAGATTATGACGAATTAAGGTATCGAATAAAGATAAAATAATTGTATAATTTCTAAATTCATATAACATTTACGTACATAGGGCTCTGAAAATAAAAGGCCAACGACCAAAAGCCCTCCTGTGGACAGCAGCTAGCCTAATGTCCGCCCGAAAGGCGGCTTCTAGGCTAGTGCATAATAAAAAAAATTGTTCCATTGCTGTAACAAAAATATAAAAATCATAGAAAACAATAAATGGAATTTAAAATCTAAAATCAAAAGATGCCAAATCTTTAGCTAATCGTTTGAATATTTTGAACATATTAGTTCAAGTAAAACTTTATGAATGTATAGATTGCATTTCAATTTTTAACAGGGTGAATCATGCAATGCATTTTATGTAGATCTAATAACAGTTACCCTAGAGTTAGACCAGCCAAGATTGTAGGCAACGACGAAAAATCATCTTGGGAATCTGTTCCACATAGAAGTGGTTCGTGATAAGAAGCTTTTCGGAACTTATATCTCACCAGTAAAATACGGAGGTAATGAGGTTGGTGTTTTACAATGTGCCGGGCATGGCGGGCCCTGGCCTTGAAGTTTAAAAATGGTGGAACAAAGATATGCAGTTCGTCCGAGCACTTTCCATGGAAGCAGTGATGGGAGGTCGTGTTTGACATTTAGGGGTGAGTAGCAGGGTATTGTGAGCTCCTGCACTGGGATTGAGGCATTGATAGCTGTTTCAGACAGAAACAGGAGTTCGAGTTTGGCCTAAAGAAAAAGGAGTTCCAATTCTGGAAAGGAGGAATTTAGACACTTCACATTGGTGTAGGAACTGATATACCTCTGGTCTACGTTTTATTTGAGTTTGGTTTTGTTAATTTACGTTGATTTCTTGTGTGTATTGCGTTTTGGTTGGTGGAAGTCTAGTAGCTAGTGAGACAGAAACACCCATAGGAGATGCATATTAAAATATACGTGTTGAATAGTCCGAAGACAGAGCTGTAACAGTATCGTTCATAATGGCAATGAGAGACACCGCCGGAGACTACTGAACCGTCCAGAACCTATTTACAAAATATTAGCACAATAGTCACGATATTTAACACTATCTGATAAGATTGAGCCGAAATAGAATTTATTTAACAAAAACATCACAAACACTTCAGACTCTGTCGTCAGAACAGGGAAAACTGAGTTTGAAAGGCATTTAAACATAATACCTTAAAATTCAGGAAATGGACGAGTTTTTATTTTTTTCAGATATGTGAGAGTGTGACTCATTTCTCGATGATTTGCAAAGAAGAAAACTGTTTTGCTTTGTATATGCAGATTGATGTGCTGACGTTATTTTATTACATGTATTTACAAAACGGATGTTTTTAGAGCACAAAGAGAGAAAAAAACGGATGTTTGAAAGACTTTGTGATGAAAGGAAATGACGAGGCATTAATTAAATATCCCATCTTAACCGTTTCATTTCTGATATAACAACGCTTAGCCTCCCCAAACAGCTTAAATAGCAAAGCCATCTATTTAAAGCTCTTTTTGTGGCAATCAAAGTTAAGCACAAAACGTAAAGTTTTTCCTCTTAAAAGTTAAAACCGCACATTAACTTAACTCCTTTGACATCTTTATTTACATTACGCCGTGAAGCAGCCATATCCAATATATTCAATATTCAAGTCAGGAATAACAAGTATGAAAAGAAATTCACAAATATTAGTATAGCTCATACTGAAAGAAAGTGATTATATATATATATATATATATATATATATATATATATATATATGTGTGTGTGTGTGTGTGTGTGTGTGAAAATATATAGAAAATAGGAAGGAACTGGTTAGGTAAATAATCCAAAGATCCTTAGTATTTTAGTTATTATTTTTAAAAAATAGTGCTCGATACAAAAGTAGTAGAGCATAAATTTAATTATTTATTTTAAAAAATGATTCAAACTCGCGACATAAGAGGTCTCATGTTTCAAAAACAAGAGCCGAAAAAAATTCAATATAATTATTTGAGTTAAATTGAGTTAAAGTAAGCTCTGTTCCATCATCAAGCGAATTTTTTTTTTTTGAATAACGTATTTCTGAAATTTACGTGTTTTAATAACTGGAATCAAAATTTCCATGGTAACAGCGATCATATATATATATATATATATATATATATATATATATATATATATATATATATATATATATATATATATATATTATGTGTGTGTATAGATAGATAGATAGATATATAGATAGATAGATAGATAGATAGATGGGGACATAAACACAAGTATTATTGCTTGTGAGAAATGTTTCAATGCATTTACCTATAAATAGCCTAGGTGTCAAAAACGACACCTCAGCCATTCAAGTTAAAACCTCAAATATCAGTTATTCCACTGAATATTTTTTAAAGAATTAAGTCTGTTAAGCATCTTTGCTAAAATTCAATAATTGTTCATAAGCCTCAGCATCGAACCAAAACTAGTTATTCCATAGTAATTTGTTGAAAATTAGAAGATGTCGAAAACGACACCTCGGACATCCTAGTGTTAAGATTCTTTGTGTTGAATTGCCAAATGTTCCACGAAAAGCGATGCTTTGAAAGAAATTAAACGATTGCTGCTGAGCGATCACAAGACGAACAGATAAAACAGGACCGTGTTTCTATAGACAGAATTAAAGGGGTAGTGAATGTTATGGCATTAAGAAGTGAAGAATGCTTCATTTAAGGCGCGATAAACAGCCGAACGAAGAACAGCTAGGCAAATTGAGAAGAGAACATTAGAAGAATTTCGTCAAATATTGATTCGGCATTCTTAGACTGGTATCAGATTTCAGTAATTGAAGATGAAGAATGGGGGCCCAATCTATGCAAAACAAGGCTTTATGCAAACTACCGATTCTGTGAAATTGACAATGAAAACAAAGTTAAATGAAAAACGAAAGATAAACGAACAGTAATTGGATATGAATTGATTGACAATCAAATAATCTTACTGAAATATCAGCAAAAAAAAACACAGGACACAATTCATTTTCTCAGAGAATAAACAATATATCGTGCGTATGTCGAATAAACTTTTATAATTTATGTATAGAGGCTTCGAAAGATCTAGAGAGTAATCTATTCCTTTTGATTTCAAATGTTTTTTAGCCGTGTATATATATATATATATATATATATATATATATATATATATATATATATATATATATATATATATATATATATATTTGAATGAAGAAATATTGTCCTAAATTGTGCTATATATATGGGATAAAGTGCTCAACATAAGAGATAGAGCGAGGGTAAATATAACAGTGAACATAGAAGTCAACACTTAGAGGTGACAGTCTGTTTCATTCTAGACGCAATCGTCAGGCCACGAGTGCTGTTGTTTTTCTCGGCTATTTCTATTTACGGGTCAGTGGTGCAGTGTGGGTAGTCTATTTTGGCGCTTATTTTACGGGAAGTCGTTTATTTGTCTATTTATTTATTTGGGTTAAATTATTTTACTTGTTTTTATTTATTTTTATTTCTTATCTCATATATATATATATATATATATATATATTAGTTGGTGTTTTTATTAACGTAGTAAAAATTTGATTTTATCGCTCATTTAATAGTTTGTTTTGGTTTAGGAAGATAATTAAAGCTATTTATTCAATTTTGGGTTTGATTGTTGTAGTTTACTCTAACTATTGTTTTGGCGGGAGCAGTTTTTAATTTGTTAATTACTTCATGTATTTATTTGGATTAATTATTTTTATTTGTTTTTTTTCTAATGGTTACTTTATAGGGATCGGTTTGTTAGTTTATTTATTTATTCTGTTTCGTCTATTCTAACGGGTGTGATTTTGTAATTTGTTTGGATTAATTTATTTTGCTTATTTTGTTGTCATTTTGTTAATTTATTTTATTTCTTTCAGTTTTCGATTTTTAAGTAACGTAGTAATTTTTCTTTATGTCTACATTTTGAGATGAGCTCGGATCTTTTATTTAATAATTTATTTTGGCGTGGGAAGGTAATGATATTTATTTTTCCTCCAAAGTTTGCAAGTTTTTGATTGGTTGTTATAGGCTGATGATCTTTTCCTTATCTTCCAAGATATTTTTGGGTGATGTGTGTTTTGTTTTTAATTTCGCCAGATATACTTAGAAAGCATTGTGCTGGTCGCATATTACTATTTGTGAAAGAAGTTTTGTGTGCATAATTCCTTTGTTTCCAGGGTCCTTCAGTTTCTCCTATGTATACTTTTTCTTCATTATATGGTGATTTCATCCTGGCTTGTTATATTACGTTGTTTTGTGAACAATTACCGTTTAAGGGACATTTCTTCTTTATTCTGCAGTTACACGTGTGTTTACTTTGTTCATGTGGTTTGTTGATAATTTTCCTGTCATGTCTTTTTCTTATTTGTGGCATGTTCTCTTATATATCTAATGAGTCCGATCAAAATGTATACACACTTCAGGAAAGGAAATACTTTTATAGTTGTTGCAATACTAAATGTATTCTGGCATAACAGATTAACAGAAATTATCTTTGAACTCTACAATCACAAAACATGCTCAAAAATATGGCCTTTAGCTCATAACATTTATTTGCACGGCGAACATACTGATTAGGCAACTTCGGCAACGTTGGTCAAAGTATCAAGTAGGATTGCGTCACATGCATTTTCAGTTCCTTGTATATATAAGAAATGTTGATACATTTAAACAGGAGAAAACTTTGCATATCTATTATATAGCAACAAACTATCATTACCCTAACGATATTTTAAATTATTATTATTTATTTATTTTATTTTTTTGCATATTGAATGGACAACGACACTATCTCAGCTCGGATTTTAAAACTTAGTGAAGCATGGTTGAAATGTTTCGATCAATAACACTGCACTCACACCAACTATTTCTGTTACTTAAGAAGAAAAGCCTGTTCAATAATTAGTAGAAAAAAAAGGCAATTATTTTAATTTTGCGTACATGAGTGTGTACAGATTTGTGTTTGTCTGTGCCATGTGCATCGATAGCTAAATACGAAGGGTAGCTGAAATATTATCAATTTGATACACTTCCCAAAATATAGCCAAATAACCAATCTACTGATTTCTTTAGGCAGGGGTTACTTGAACATTTCAGCAGCCCCTTGTATTCTGTTCATATTCGAGCGCACATAGTGCACGCAACACACGCCGGATCAAATCATTATCAAAATATGGAAATGCTAGGAATACGAGAGAAAAAAATTAATAATAAATTTCTTCGAAATAATAAAAATAATCAAACTCCCTTGACATTCGCAACTTGTACAAAGAAAAAACGCTATTTTTAAAATTTGATATATATATTTTGGGTACCTTTGTCATTTACCTTCCAAACATTTCCAAACGTTTTCCCTCAATGTGATTTAGGCATAATCAGAAGAAATAAAACTTTCACATGTTAAGAAGTGCAATTTGAAAACTGAGAATTCGTTTTTAAGTATTATTCAGAATGGAAAGACAATAAAATATCAGTATGCAGGTGAGTTTTTGATTAAATAAATGCCTGTTTATATGAGGTTGAACCACACAGCATTTAAAAAGACAGAAATAACTCTGAAAGCTTTGCAAAATTTTGAAATTGTACCATTACTCTGCAAACAGGTGTTCAATAACACAAAAGCAACATTTAAAGATTATTTTCAGGTGCATTTTTTGTGCATAAGGATAATTATTTTCTTTTGTTCAAATAGACGGAGAACAACACCTTTGTGTGCATTAATCTACGCATATATACACAACGTGAGTTCATGCATATAGATGTTTAGCAGAGATAAGTATATTTGGCTTTGACATGTGAGCAAATATTCCGAAGCAGACTCTCTCAGAAGAACACGATGTAGTTATTTAAATGTCTTTTACATATATGCAGCATAATCTAAACATTCTTGCTAATAGTAAAGGTGATCCTTTAACAAACGAGTCGCTTAATTTTCTAGTATTTCTCTTATCCTATTTTGTGTTCATGTGTTTCTTCTGTGTTTCCTTTCCACACTGTGCTGTTGGCATTTTCATATTTATTTAAGAAAAGCACGTTTAGACATATCTCTTCATTATATCTGTAGGGTTTGAGTTTTAGTTATAGAGCAGGACCACACATCCTCTTCTAAACTGCATCTATTTACTACAATGTTTCAACACACGAAAACAATATCAGTAAAGGCATAGAAAAATATAAAATCCTTGAAATGACATATACATAATTTATCTTACTTAATGAGTATATAATCGGCGTATTTTCTGTAAATCTCTAATTATTTCTAGCCGTTACTTCTTGGAAAATTCAGAGAAGCTTGTGCAACACAATCTATCCTGACCAGGCATTTCTTTGCCAGTCTTTTCTCGCCGACGTTACGGGACTTCCCACTGCCTTTCCTAAAAATATTTTCATGGTAACTACTCGGGCGGTCTTTTTTTACGTTCATTTATGCTTGCTACTATATTGGCAACTAGGTTTCACCGTTTTACTGTAAGATGCAAGCGTCATTTCTTTTGTAATATTTTTCTCGCACGTCCCACACGTGGAATTTCTCTTCCGATTTCTTGCTTCCCTGATAACTACAATCTTCAAAGATTTAACTGTAACGTCAATTGCCAACTTCTGTCTTCTTAAAACCTTTTCCTTTATACCTTTTCCTCAATCCCCGCCGTTATCAATCTTCTCATTCGCATTGCCTTTTACTTTCACTTTCACTTTCAGTTTCACTACTTCTCCTCGCGTTCTAGTAACATCGTTGCACTGCTTCGGATGAAATGATTAAAAATAAGTGACTCTGTATATCGTTTATGTTTAAAATCATAATAGATTGAATGGGTTACTACAATATGACAAGATTTTGATTCCATGGTCATTGCCATGTTTTAATAATTTCGTTCTAATTAAAAAAAAATGAGGTTGCAAAAAATAATATTCTTATATGATAAAAAGTCGTGCACGTCTATAAGAAACGCAATAGAACTTCCACATTGATCACAAAAATACATATTCACTTTAATATTTAATCATCATTATTTCTGATTGCAAATGGACAAAGCACATATTTAGTGACTACCCATGACTTATCTTTGTAGAAGTTTTATTGCGTCTTTGTAGAAAATAGAAACGCATTTGGTACAGTTGGGATTTTGACAAAAGCTAATTCATTAGTTAAAAAATACGGTAGTAAGTTCTTGGGAGAACAGAGATAATGAATTTCTTTTAAAGGGAAACTTTTCATTTATGAAGTTCATAGAAATGAAATACAATAGAGTTTCTGGATTTGCATTAAACTAAAGAATTAACTAATGTCAATGTCAACATTTTATCTTCTAATCTCTCGCATTGTGCGATTGGTATGTAGAGTGAAATTTCATATCACTTTAAATATTTCTGTGTTTATTATTGGTGTTCTGATTCTTTCATACAATTTTTCTGCGTTGGTAAGATTATATTATTGTCATATATTTCAGTATATATCTTTATTTAAATTCATTTGTAGTGAGTTTGGAGCAGTCAGATATATGATCGTCAACAAAAGAAACGATACTGCAAATATGAAAATATAAATCGGAAAATACGTCTATGACAACGGGAAGTGGGGGAGAAATACGGTTAATAAAATATAGAAGGAACATTAATATTAAAATTGGATGTAGAATCGGCACTGACCAAAATTACTAGAAACAAAGCTGCAGTTACAGATGTAATTGTAATAGAGATTCTGCAATTCTTAAATGGTTTCGAGATGAGTAGAATTATGGGAATAATAGATGATATATATTACACAGACGGAATACTAGAATATCCAAACAGATATATTTTCATAGCGATACCAAAGGATATGAATGTAGACTCCATCGGCTAGACATGTTAATGAGCCACTTCACTAAGCCTGTCATTAAAGTTCTTATAATAGAGATAGTAGCCAAATCCAACCGGAAATAGAGAAAAAACTCAGCGGGTTTATTCGTGATACAGGTAGAAGAAATATAATGTTTCTTGTCAGAAAGCTATCAGTGCTGTCAAACAAATTTAGAAAGAACTATATATAGGTTTCATAGATTACAACAAAGTAATAGATATGGTAAGGTCAGTCAGTTATGTTTGATGCGTGATATACGCGTAGGTGATCATGTATCTTTTGATACATGACTGACGAGGCAGATTTTTTTTTCCCCACATTAGGTTGCCATTTCTTTCTACGTTAAACCAGTTGCCATCCAAGGCTATAGAACCCGTTCTACCCTGCCCATAGCTCGGTGGGGGGAGAAGAAGAGGATTCATACATTTCAAAAAGGTATATTAGCACATAAGTGAATGTAATGGTTTCTACTGGAATTCGAACTCCACTCCCCGATTCCTCAATCCGCGTCGCTATCCATTAGTCCACCGAAATTAGCAAGGCATCTATTTTTAATTTTTTTAAAAAAACGTTTATTATTATAGTAAAATTGTTCGAGACAATAAGAATTAGCTTAGCAGTAAGTTTTAAATAATTCTGCATACCAGCAGAGTACACCTGATATATGTAGTCAGGACAGAGATATTAATAGAGGAAAAGAGCATATCATAGGTACTGCAAAGTTAATAGAATAGATAATATTTATAGGAACAGAGAGATTGGATCTGAATAGAAATCGAGTTTGGAAATTACAAAAAGTATTTAGAAGCGCATATGAAAAGGAGCAGTTTTCAAATAAGATGTATTTAGCCTTTTCAGCCAAACGACCCTAAGAGAACCAGAAGACCTACCATGTTTTGTTATCGTTGTATATTATCTTACCAACATAAGATACCCAGTTGACATATTGCCGATAGCAGTCTGAGAGGGAAAACTGAAATAGCTCTCTGACAAGTTGGTAAAAGAAAGTGATAAGAATGTACGATTAACTTTTAGAAAACAGAACGATGTTTGTCAAGAATGCAGTCAAAGGCGTGATCTATGAAATGGAGGCACCAGAATGATGAAAGGTGCGGACATATGTCAGTAAAAACAGACGGCGCACACTAATAACAAAAGGGGCCTTCCAAAGTCAAAGTATCAAGATGAAAGAAAATCTCGTAAGAAACAGAGAAAAGAGAGTTGAAATTCTGTGACATATCTATTCTTCTATATGGCAGTGAATGTTGAAAAATTTCCTCACAGTCGACGAAAGAACTCGAGGTGGGCGGTGACTTATATGCAATTTTGCAGGCAAATTCTGAAATAACAATTGAATGAATATTTAAGCAACGAGGAAACTTTAAAATAAATAGGAACTAACAGGACATTTATACTTGCACAGAGAAAGAGATACTTTAAATTTCTTGGATATATATGATGAGGAACAAAGACAGGGATAATTAAGTACACACGGGAAATACTGACAGCGAGAGGAATGAGGTAAACCTCGAGTAATCTACCTACCAAGGTTTTTGAAGAGCATGGTTGGCTGCAGAAAAACAGTGAAGTTCGAAATATTCTGAGAACTGCTAAGAAAAAGGATGTTATAAGGAAAATAATTACTTATGTCCAGACGGGAAACAACACATAAAGGAAAAACTTTCAAATATTTTAGAAAACCTTATTAATTCATTTTTTGGGGGTTTTTTTATCTCATGTACTACATGATGCTTTTTTCCCGTTTTGAAATGTCCTGCAGTCTACGACATAAGCAAACAAAGTTCGCCAATGATTCTATTTTTTTTATTATCAGTGAATTAACTTTATCTCCTTTGGAAAGATAGTGCTTTGTTTTCCGTTGAATTCATAAGAGTTTATCCGCCATCCTGCTTGCCAAACAATATGAATATATTTATAAGTACGTTAATTTATTTGCACGTATATTTTCAATATTTATCAAAACATATATGGATAGCCCTTTATGTGGGAATAGGAACGGTAGCTTAATAAATATTGAATGTAAATCCTGCACTATAAAATCATTTAACGCTTTACCTTCTATGCATTTTATTGATATAAATGTCAGACAGTCTCTAATATATCAACATTATTCATATATATATATATATATATAAATATATATATGGGGGTTGTATATTAATCGGAATCACCACAAGCAAGTCAATAATGCCACTAAAACACAAGGTGTGGAAGAATTAGAATCTGAAACATTAATGAAAAGATAGTAACCAAGTAAAAAGTAGATAGCGATGGACATTGCATTTAATTTTTTCCAGATTAAAGCAAGGAGCCGGAAGTGCGAGAGAAAAAACTGTTAGCATAGAATTTACGGCTGCATCTAGCCAGATTAACTGAACATTGAGGAATTTTCGACGCCAGTTTAGTGCTACGCTTACATTTATAAACTTTAGATGCCACTGTGACGTCCCCGAGCCTTGCTCGTTCCTCGCTGCTTCGTTCGGGTGTCGCCGCTCCAAACGTGACGTCCGCCGGTCTGTGTCAGTCGTGTAGTCCCGTCCTGTGACGACCAGCTGGCTTGGTATTGGTCGCGGCACCCAAGTTCTAACCTTTTGGTGATTCGGATGGGAATCTGGTTAGATTCGATATCATCCTCGTCGTTCCCAACTCGCTTCCAACGTCTGGTTACCGAAGTAAGTGCATTGATCTCCAGTCCGCCTACCCACGTTGTGAATTAATCTTAGGCAGACGAAATCAATCAGTCGTCGGGGCCGTAATGCAAGTTGAGTTCAAATAAAGTTGGTATCGCACAAATATGTGTAAAATAAAATAATAACTCAAAAGCTGAAAGGTATCAAAAAATGGATAACAATACTTTATATCTGGTTGCTGGATACATATGACTGCGTCTATCTCCCGACCCGCTATATGGATTCGTGACACGTTGTTTTTGTTAGGTGAGTCTTAACATCTTAAGTTGTCTGTTCTTTAAAAAACTGGTTCTTGGTGTGTCTTCAGGCGATAGTCGTAAAACTTGTTTTGGTGGTATGAATCTAAGTCGCTCTTCAAAAATAAATTGTTCTCGGATTGAAGATGAGTTCGGAAGTTGCGCGAATCTTTCAAGTCAGCTCTGCGAGGCGGGACCCACTTCAACTGCGAACTGGAAACTCTGGAAAACTGGATCTCCAACTGATTTTCGCTCGCTGCGACTTTGCTTATATGGACGTCGACCAAAATCGGGGTGGGCTTTGTCGGGGTTTGAGGTTCCCTGACAATTTCAAATCCACAATCCCCTTTTTTATGTTTTCGGTCAGGAAAAATTTATTATTTCCATTTTTGGAAGTCTCTTACCATACCCTCAGAGGGCGTCAACGATTTTCCTACTTCTTCGCAGTAACATCTCATACCTACCCTCTTGTGGTAGCAGGCCTCCCCCCTGCATCACATGATAACCTCTGTCTGGCTCTCGTTTACATTGGCCGATCAACAGTGTGGGTGTGACCAGATTAGCCTTGTTTCTTAAAAAAAAAATATCTTGTTCAAAGAAAAAAGAATTATCTCCTCTTTTTCTTTTTTTCTATTTCCCTTCTTTCTTTTCTTTTCTATTCTCTCTTCTTCTCTGGCCGCCAACAGAACAATACGACCTGTAGTGTGATAATCTCAATTCCTATCCCAAAGTCACTTTCATCTGGACTTCGTCAATCAGATTTTTGCCAATTATCAGGTGGGTGTCATCTAGCGAAACACAGCCAACTTTTCCGATAAAATAGTTTCGCTGTTATCGCCAGATTCTAACACAACCCAGACACCTTGTCTAACGATATCTTTCCATCGACAAAAACTTAACCTATTTTCTTTGTTTTCTTTTTTTCAGCTCGTGTCTGGTCAACGGGCGACCTAATAAATTTTTATCTCTGTAGTTTTGTGTGGAAGCCCCAAATGGCATTCCCGTGACACAGTTAAATGTTTATCTATTCTGTCCCGGAGTTTAGCTAGCCGATCTGGAACTTGTCAATTTGATTTTCGCCAGCACCAAGTGGCTTTTATCTATTCCCGATAATAAAAGTCCGCCACCACGACACAGTTAATTTTTATCTATTTAGAATTCTCGACATATCAAAATTTCATTTCTTTCCCTTCTTTTCTTCCTTTTCCTTGCATCCCTAAATGGTGGCACACCACAGCGAAGACCTCATTCGAACAATATCCATGAAAATGTTTATGGAAAAAATAGAGATGCATCCTTACGGCGATGTGAAAGTGACTGCAGCTGATCCAACAGATCAGGACCATTAATATTGCAGATTCTTCTTTGTATCCTATCAAGATAAATAGCAGGGGCACCGGGCCATATATGGCAGCAATATTCTAATCATGGACTACTGTTAGACGTATGTATGTAAGATATATTCTGGAGGGTAATATTCTCTTCGTCCGATATACTGAACAAGATTTTCTCAGCAGCTGACCTAGTAATGGATTCATGATCAGCAGAAAAAGTGAACCCAACAAGTCAGAAAGAGCCATTTTCTTGTAGGATAACATCAGCCATACAGATGAATGGCAACAAGGGGTCTCTCAGATGATTAATGCAAAGAAGTTTATTTATGGAGGCGGTAACAAATCATCTTTTGCCCCAGGTAACTACAAATGTTTTTGATATCGGTTACCATTTTGACCTTGTCAGACTGATAAGCCTTACTATCGAGGCAGGAGTATATTGTTGCATCGTCAGCGTAGATACCAAGTTGAAATCTAATGTCATCAGGAATGTCATTAATGAAAATTAAAAATAGATTACGACCAGGAATTAGCCCTGGGGGACGCGTGCGTTAGTACGAAATGATCTAGAGGAGTGGGCGTTCAGGATAACTCTCATTTCACGATTTGAATGACGGCATCAGTTTAAAAACGTGTTCGGAGTTACCGTAACTTTTCAGCTTATGGAGAAGACCTAAATCCCAGATGCTGTCAAAGTCTTTCAAGATGTCCAATGCAACAGTCCGGGCTTCACTGTTTTTATCTCGATCATGATAAACTATTTACACAAATATTGTCAGTACATCAGCAGTTAATCTGGAGAACGCCATATTGCTTGCCAGAGAAAAGGCCCTGTGATGAGAGATGATGAACCAATTTAGCATTGATTATATGCAAAGCGTGTAAAAACACTGAATCTAACGTTACATATAAATGGTCTTGAATACTGGGACAGATTAAACAAATTTAAACATTTTATTTTAAACCCAGCCTTTTATTAATTCAACTCGTACAGCCTGTAAATGTTCTCAGTGCTTAGGACGGTTAATACCAATTATTTTTTTTTTTAGAATTTTCAGTGTATATTAACCCCTAAATACCATCAGTCTGTAAGCAAAAAGAATCGTTGGTGCGCTTCAAGATAATGAGCCTAATATGTTATAACATGTTTCTTGTAACAGTCTGGGTTTTTATAGATATAATAACTTTTTTTTTCAGCAAATTTCACCCTGTACAGGGTTCAAGATCCACTCGAGGTAGAGAGTTACGTAAAGAGATCATTTGTGTATATAAGAATGGAAGATAACGGTTAACTCTAGCCATGAAAGGGTTAAGATTTTAGTGATTGGGACAAAACATTGTTGGTTGTCGGTTCTACAGGGCAAGGGTTCGTGGGGAGAAGCTGATCGAGTGGGTCTTACTTCTCACGATGGAATACAAAGGGAATATGAGTGTTTTGCTACTATGTCAGTGACATGGCGCGTTCTTGTCGTGAAGATCTGCCTTGGCGGGACCAAGGAATGTAGTTAACCGAGCACTTACCGTGGAAATAGCGGTACAGCAGCGAGAGGCTTGCCACATCCCCGCCTCTGCGTGAGATTTTGAAGGGTGGAGAATAGTTCCTCAATGGATTGTTATTTTTGATTACAAGGCTGGATTTATATATATTTCAAATATGACAATATTACGCCATTTTAGGCCTGATCTGGCTCTTGTAAAGGTCGGAGATAGAAGGAGGAATCTGATACTTCCTAGATAATATAATAAATCATGCCAACGTTTGCAATCACTTGAAACGTGGTTCGCTAATTAATATTAAACAATAAAAAAGTAAGCACATCAGAATTTATTTCTTATTTTTCTCTATATCTCATTCTGTAATGAAACTTTAATAAAAATGAAGCATTTGAGATTTATAAACGTTTCTTATTTGTTCTTTATCGTATCATCCTGTCGAATTCCGGTTCATATTTTATTTATATTTGATATTAACTCATATTAAATCACCTTCATCCTAAGATAGCCATGAATTATTATAAAACAAATAGTTGTCGTCTTTTTTAAACGAGTTTTCAATGAATAAATACGATATCACAGCTGAAGACGAATCATTATAGCCTGCCTGCAGGTAAATACGGTTAGTCTATTAAACTATGTATTATCAAGATCTGATGATATACAGAAGCTGTAGATAAAAGATATCGTTTAAATATTAGGGAAATTGATTTCCTTATTGATGACTGCATTATATCAGAAAATTCTTAATCTTGTCTTGAATTGTAAATACTCAAGAATGAAAAGGTTTTATATTTGAAAACTGGTTATATAAGAAATCAGGTCTGGAATAGCGCTAGCTGATTTTTGTGAATGAATTGGGAGCGATGGTGCTAAAGAAGATCTAAGGAACTTGATAACCATGAATTAGGATTGGCACGAAAAATAGAGACCATCTTTTTAATTTATTTTACTTATTTTTTTTTATTTTTTTTTTTGGCCGGCGGCTGATGGACAACTTTCAATTACTTTAATTGCTTCCAAACTGTAGTACGATTTTCGGGGACAATTGAGCGAAAGCCAGTCACGGAAAGAGGCTGGAACATTGAAATGAAGAAAGTTGAGATGGAAATGGATGAATCAAAAGGAAATGACGAAGAAAGGAATGGATGATAAATTCCAGAAGAGAATTAAAACCGAATGTTGAAATGAAAATGAAAAAATATTATATAAAAAAATAATACAAATATATTTCAGAATACATTTAAGAAATTAATTATATAGTTTAAATAAAATCTTAAATTTTACTTTTTAGGAAAAAAATCTTGAAACCCAAGACTACTCTCTCAGATCTCTTTATAATCTCTCTAAAAATCAATTATATTTTTTATATATATATATATATATGTTAAACAATATTATATAAAAATATACCTTATTTTAGAATATATATATATATATTTATTAAGACATTTTTATTTATGTTTAACGTTGTTATTTTTATAGATAGATAGTAACGGGGAACTGTAAATAACAAGCAAGGCCTGAATTTCCGGAGAAATTTTCTAAATTTTTAATAGTTACAGAGGATCCAAGGAACTGAATCCTGTTTGCCAAACGTAAAAAATGAACCTTATTTAGAATGAATGGACTGTTATAAATACAATCTTCCAGATCTCTTGATTAAATGGTTGATGAATACAAAGACTTCGTCTCAGAAAACAGGTTCGAATTGCATTTAGCGTAAATTATTTTATTTTAAGGTTTCAAGAACAAGAATTTAATGAAAATATGGTTTACTAAAAAAACCTTCTCAATACAGGTCTAAAAAATGAATTTGGAGACATAAATATAAATATATATATTTTATTTATATTCTTTATTTATTTCTCTATAATATATATATATATATATATATATATATATATATATATATATATATAAATTCATGGAAATCATTTATTAATATAATTTTAAACATAATACATATCGTTCTATATATTTATATATATATATATGTATGTGTATATCCATATATATATATGAATGTGTATATGTGTGTGTGTATATATATATATATATATATATATATATATATATATATATATATATATATATGTGTGTGTGTGTGTGTGTGTGTGTGTGTGTGTGTATAATTTATATATGTGTATGTGTGATTTATATATGTGTATATATAGGTGTATATATATATGTATATATATAGGTGTCTGTATATGTGTATATATCTATGCGTGTATATATATATATATATATATATATATATATATATATATATATATATATATATATATATAATGTCATAATGAAACAACCTATACAAATAAATAAATTGCAATATGAATGTGAATAATGGCGAAATTGAGACATTAACTTACTCTCAATTCCTTGAATAATAATATCCTTATGTTCAAGTTTTCGAGGAAAAGTTTTACTAACAAGGAAACACCTCTGGCCAGATTATCTACATATATGGAATACACAACAAAGTCGTTAATAGAGTTCACGGGCATGAACATCTCAAACAAAGTTTGTTTCGTGGAACGAAGCCTCGTCAACTCTGAAGGACAAGATATCACGAAGTAGGCAGGCAGCCTCCTCCCGATTTCTCAGGCCCATTGAAGCTAGCTATATATCTGTTGGGGTTCGAGACCCCGACAGTTTGTACCAAATGTAATTCGCCTCTCTGACAATATCTCCAAAGTATGTCGGCAATGTTAATTTAATTGTCCTATAAAGAGAGGTGTGGAAGAATACATCGGCCCTCAATGAGCAATATTGTGCTAAATTCTTTAGGCCCGGTTACTCTATCCGAGTCATCCGGAGCTTTGGAAAGGGTTTCTTGGCAGCCACAAGGTGATCCCATACCCTAGGGTTGCCCCCCTTGTTTTGAAGAAAGTTGATTGCACCAAGGGTGCTAGAAATGTCCCTCGGGTCCTCCGTCACTTCTGAATAAAGTCCTCAAGAAGGCCTTCCTTTGAGAGGAAAGCTCATCCCCGAGGGTCTCCTATCCACAAAACAGATTTTTTTCTACGCTTCTTTTTCTTATGTTTTAGAAGAAGGAAAGAACGCCATAGATTGGAAAGTAGAAAGGCACTTTGCCTTACCTGGCAGTTGACTCTAGCAGCACTTTGTTGGCGATGCCGGAGAGGATTGGATCTTGCTACTTCGGCCTGACTTCGTTTCCTTCTTGATTTTTTCATCACCCTCTTTTTTTTTCTCCCTACACATTTTGAGCAATGAAACTCGAAGTAGTGGCACTATTCCACCTCAATGAATAGGTCGAATTCTGGCATGTCTATTGTTTGCCGAAGCATCTCAGCTTGTTGTTGGTGCTCAGGTTGCTGATGCTACTGTTCAGGCTGCTGTTTCTGTTACTGCTTCTGCTGCCGCTTCTGTAGTTGGTTCTACCGCTGCTGCTCCGGGTGCACCTGTACTTTCTGCTGGATTTGGGGCTTTTCCTCGGGAGATTTATCTCACTGCTCTTTTGATCGCTGTTTTTTTTTTTTTTTTTTCGGCTTCGGCTGCTCCGCATTTTTGTGTGGGACTTCAACTGTTCTGTATTTTCGTGTGTCCTCTGCCGGGGAGGAGGGAGAGCTAAATTTTTCGCATTTCTCACAATTTTGGTCTATTCGTTAGAGTCAAGTCAATGGGGTTCGGGTCAATCTCTTCTGCACTACTGGTTTATTCCTTTAACGCTGGTGCTGCTGCAGTTGATGTTGGTGGCGTCGGGTTGTACATTGGGCACATCTTTTCCATTTGCCCCGCATCAAAACCTGTACATATTGGAAGTCAACGTTGAAATCATCCTAGTGGTTATGGACTGCAGGGCCTCCGGAATGGTCATAAATCCATTGCCCTGATTGCAAGGGACTATTCTACTGAAGGTATTCCTCAGAAGTCCATTTCTAGAATCTATCTCACATATTTCTAACATTCGTCTATGTTTCGAATATTGCTGCCACATATGGTTCGGCTCCCCTGATGTATATCTATAGATTATTGATAAAATACAAATAATAATCAGCAGTATTACTGGTCCTGACCTGGCGTCCTAGCTTTAGTCACTTTCCCGTCCCCGTAATGTAGCTTCCTTGTGTCTCGAATTTACCAAGAGAATAGCGAAAAAAATACTATGTGGCAACATCTGCTAAAACGTGTGAGGCCTATTTCTGCATGCCTCTCAGGGCTCAAGACAAACTTTGGGAACCATATTTCACCAGGAAACTCTGCAAAAGAACTTGAAGTTTAAATGGAAACTCTGATTTTGGAGTTTAAATGGAAAGATTTTTCGTTGTTTGAGCAAAACTTTCTGTATTTTTATGGACCATGTTTTCCACTATAGAAATGTTTATGATTCTACAGAACTTTTTCTATTTTGAAACATATTTAAAAACTTTTTTTTTTTTTTAAAAAAACTGTTTTAAAATATGTTTAAATTAGAAAAGTTTTTTTAAAAATATGATTCAACGAAAATTCCATTTAAAGTGTATTCGTTCTGAAAATATTCGTTCAAGACGATTTGCATCCTATACGGTGGATCGCTGACATGGTCCATAAAACTCGGCCATACATGAACCTTATAGACAAGGTGAATTTCAGTTTAAACTACAATCTTCCATGAATCTCGTACATTTTTGTGGATCGAATGTAAACAAATGACGTCATATGTTAAGAAATGGACGAGAGTTTTACATGCCTAGTGCATGATTCATAGAAATTTTAAAAAGACAAAAACGTAAAATATTTACAATTTTATCAACCTGTCTGTGGCAAAAGTAAAAGCCACTGTCTTCGTCGGACCACAAATACAGAAGATTATAGAATGCAAGGAATTCCCCAAGTATTTCACTAGCATTGAGAAAGCAGTTAGGAACGGCTTTGTTGAAGTAGATCGAAGCTTCCTGGGGAACCAAAAGGCCGAAACGTCGTCAAATCAATTTACAGTATAAGCGTAAATCCGAAAAAAATACTCACTTCTAAATTTTTCTGGCCTCTCTTGTGTAATCCTACAATAAATAAATGCTGCTTTTGAATGATATGTCGTTTTGTTCCTAATTTGCATGAAATATAAGGTTAACATTCGCCAGTTTTTCCAAATAGCATAGGTAAGTTTAAAGAAATATTATTATCCTGGTCAGAAAGAAAAGTTTGAAGGAAATATTAAGCATTTTTCATATTTTCATATATTCTAGACGTAAGCAAATAAAAAAAAATAACAGTTGCTACCTAGAACAAAAAGCGTATTATCAATGTGTATTTTTTCTATATATGTACTGTTCCATCTGTATCGAGATGGTAGTTAAATAAAGTTATCAATGATTTACCAATGATTATTACACTTAATTGTTTTCATAATGTATAGAATTAAAATACTTATCTGCATTTAGACAAAATTAGTTCCCGATCAGAATGAAACGCTGAATTAATCAGTGATTTTCCCCTACGTTTCTTAGATTGCAGTTTTATTTGTTACAGTCTTTCATGTGAGGCACTCAGATGAATTTGTCTAATAAGTGGACATATTCAAAAGCATTACATCATGACGTTTCCAAAAGTGAATTGCGTCATGTTACACTTTTTCTCAAGTCGGTGCCCATAAAAATGAAACTATTCATCCATTTAAATGGTGTAACAGAGTTTCATTTTTATGCAATTCATTTATATTCTCTATAATATATATATTGAGCTCTCTTTTGTAGATCAATTTTAATGTTTTATATTATCAAGATCTACTTACCCACGGATTTTTACCTGAATATATATATTCCTAAATGCTTTAAACATATTTAAAACAAGTATTATAAAGAAAAACTTTCAAAAACACATTATATATATATATATATATATATATATATATATATATATATAGATAGATAGATAGATAGATAATAATAATAATATATATATATATATATATATATATATATATATATATATATATATATATATATATATATATATAATTAGTTGTTCTTTACAGATTTTCGGGGGGAATTTGCAGGTCTGATGAATTGGATCGTATTTACGATTCCAAGGGAATAAATTATGACCATGGAATTTTAGTGGTTAACCCTTTTATATATATATATATCTATCTATCTATCTATCTATCTATCTATCTATCTATATATATATATATATATATATATATATATATATATATATGCAGGTAAATTTTGAAAGAAGTCCTTGTAATACTTGATTTACTTGAAAATATTTTACAGTAGTAATTTAATCTTTTAAACAAGGGAATCATGGGCAATAAACGTCCACCCAGAAAAAAAGTAACTTATGTGAGTTTTTACGGTTATTACTTTGCTCACCATGAAGTGGTAGTCTCAAGATGATACTAGATTTGATGCTACCATAATGAATTAACTGTGTTTATTTTATCTTATCGCTTGACTTCGTAAATCTCACTTCTCATTCTCATCCCTTACAGTAATCTCTCTTTTGCCAAGTTTGATTGAGGATTTCTCTCTGGAGCAAGTTAGATTATTCAATCTGTATGAGGAAAATTTGGGATTCAGTGCAGCGCACGGATAATAAATCTAACATTAAAATAAATTGATAAGTCAATACCACCAGAAATTTATCGTAAATCTCATTCCTGAATAAATAATTTATACAAATCGATATGCAGCAAGTAACCTATACACTGTAATGTTTACAAGTTTGTGAAAGCCCGGATCTCATTCTATAATTAATTCTTTATCATTGTAATATAATATGATATATAATATAATATAATATATATATATATATATATATATATATATAATATATATATATATATATATATATATATATATATATACATAATATAATATGTATAATATATAACATTTATATATATATATATATATATATATATATATATATATATATATATATATATATATATACTATAGTATAAAATGTGGAAAAAAGTAAATATTTATTAAAATAAATACAGAGAAAACCGTTACTAATGTATACTATTTACAATATTCGGACAGTTGTTCTCATCTCATTGCCATATTCGCAACGTTTCAGCCGTTTTGCACTACGGCATTCTTGAGGTGATTCACTCACGAATAACCCCAAAGGACACATGGCCCAATGGATAAATGCGTTATTTACTGATACAAAAACGGGATATGACACAAACTGTTCATTATCAGGCTACAGCAGAGGGTGCAAAAACTTAGAGATTGGTGTTACTAAAGGGAATCAACTGCAACAGATACTCAGAAAGAGCATGGAACGTGGACTTAAAACATTCTATTTCCGTTGACTAAATAAAGGGTTCGATTCGAAATTACCCATGTATATCTCCCGAAGAAAGCCGGATCATACAACGACCGAAAGATCGTGAATATGATATTAAAGATTTGTACAATAGTCCGAACGATGTAAATAGTGTAAATATTTAAATATATTTTATACCACATCTCAGAAATATAGACAGATGTTACTAATTATAAAGAATATAGTGCAATTTTGGAGAATTTAAAGTATATTGTTGTAAAGATTCGCGTATAAGACAAGGATGCATCTTCTCACCGGATTTATTCAAACTTTCACTTGAAATAATCTTGAAAAAAGAAGAAATCCTATAAAGGATACATTATTGGCGACAACTATCATAAAATTACAAACTCACAAACAAATACCTATAAAAATAACAGAAATCAAATCCTGAGAAGTTTTAACAACAGAAGCAACTAAAATAGATATAACACGCAACTGGAAGGAAAAATAACCTAATCAAGATTTTGACAAATTACATCAAATAAATGGTTAGGAAGGAAACCCCCATAAATACTGGGAACAGAAAACTGGATTTGAGAAAAATCATTTTTTTGAAAAATTGTTTTAGGATAATTTTATAAATTTTGTCTGACAATATTTGCTCGGTCAAAAGATTCCAAACGTTTCAAAACGCCTAATACTGTCATCAGCATTTGTTATATATTCTGGGCACCGTGTAAAATAAATTTGGAATCTTAATACGAATAAAGTTTTACTCTTTTACCTGGAATCAATCTCAGAGAAATATCAATCTTCTCGCCCACAGTTTTAATGAAAGTGGAAATTGTGTACTTAATGTACCTGATGAAAAAAATTTCAGTTACACGTACTTCATTTCCGTGGCAGTAACTATAAATGAGGAGAAAAAACCTCATTTATTCAATGTAAATAAAAATGCGCCATATTTAGTCTTCAAGTGCAGAGAAAGATAGTTGTAACAAACAATGATGTTATTGACAACTTTATAGTGTCCTTGGGAAGAATAATAACTAGCCAAATTTAAAATTTAATTCATTGAAACTCACATCTAGCATGATTATTCAAATAGATATATAACAAAAGAGAAGTTAGGAACATTTATTTTTCCAAATGGATATTGCTTTACTTTTCAAGCTTCTGGAGATAGATAGATAGATAGATAGATAGATAGATAGACATACAGACAGACAGAGATTTACATGCATACATACATATATACATACATACATAAATACATTCATGGATTTTAAATCCAAAAATTGTTTTAAATCCAAAATTGTTTCTTATTGGTATGAAACATTTATTTAATAGTTAGACGTTAAGTTTAAATGCCCTCTTTTTTGTATCAGTGAAATTAATATCTCCAGTGAATATCTACACTTCATTAATATGTATACCGTATCACACATTCTTTCATTATTAATAACAGGCATTTGAAGTGGGTGTGGTATAATTTGATCTTAGCCGGTGGGTGCTTTTTCCCACTCCAAGTGATTTTGGTCAGTGTGTGCACGGGCAGACCATATTTTTATTTTATTTTATTTTTTTCCTTCTCAGTCTTTCCTAGGGGGAATAAAAGTTCCCATTTTCACACAACAGCCGCTGACTGCTTGACGATTGCATAAATATATATATATTAATAGAAATAAGCTCTTAAAATTAGTCTGCTGTGAATGCACAGTGGAAAGAATTATTGCTCAGCGCCATATAAATTGGCAGAGTTTTTCTAAATTACGAATTAAATATCATACGTACAGTGTCCCACCACAACTATAAGTTTCATGCGTTTTATGCATGATATATATATATATATATATATATATATATATATATATATATATATATATATATATATATATATATTGTGTGTGGTGAAAGGTAAACTGTATCATTTCGAAACATCTTTGAACTGCATGGAGTATTGCTGCCATATATGGTCTGGAGCCCCTTCTTTTTGCATCGGGGTTCTTGATAAGATCCAGAGGCGGATATGCAATATAACTGGCCGTGCTCTGGCATCTCGTCTACAGTCACTTTCTCACAGACGCGCCGTCGCCTCTCTCTGTCTTTTTTACAAATACTTTCATGGTAATTGCTCCGAGGAGCTGCATTTGCTGGTTCCCAGACTTCATGAATTCAAGCGCCCTACTCCAATAGCTTCATAACTCGCACTTCTCACCTGTGGAACTCCCTTCCCTATTCCATTTTCCCTGAGAGCTATAATGTCCAACTATTCAAATGTAATGTCAATCGACATCTCCAGTTGCCTTGATCTATCCACTATCCTTCTCCTCATCCTTTCCTCTATCACTCTTATCTGATCTTGCTCCAAATCTTCTGTAACCCCTTGCGTCCTAGTGGCTTCCCGCCTTTCTTGGGGTGGAACGCTAAAAAAATAAAATAATAAAAATAAAACTTAATGGATATTTGGGATATGCAGATGCTAAATTATATTTTGTGTGTTGACAAGAAATCTTTCGTAATATGTCTAAATACGCCAAATTGTTTGTCAGATGTTGAAGATCTTATATAAATGTTTAATAAAAACAAAAAAACATTCAGAATTCGTTGTAATGATTTTGTTAAAAGTAGATGAAAATGATTCTCCATGCGTCCTCTACTTATTCCGCCCAAAGACTGTTAGTCCAGTTACACGCTGCATACATTCATGTCAACGAACTTCATTATGTCATGTGCGTGTCAAATGCACCATACCTACTTTTCTCTTTATCTGGCTCGGAAATTTTAACATTTTCTTTTTTTTATTCTAAGCATTAAAATGTTTTATTTTCCATAAACTTCCTCGTTCTGTAGAGAATTCGTCCATGTTATTTTATCATTCGTCTGCAGAACCACACATCTCTTGTTTTAAGTGTAACATTCATTATTATGTACGGACATTAATGGTATATAAGTATTCAACATTGGTTCTGTATTTTTTTAAATTTGTTCACCTTCTTACCGATAGTAGGCGATCCGTAGAATTTCAAGTTGGCATCGGATATTAAAAAGTGCTTAATTAGCACTTGTGCGTTATTGTCTTCTTTCATGCAAAAGATGAATTGAGACAATTACCCCTATTTGCGCGGGTTTATTGACTAAATTTTGGATGTGAACAGAAGCAAGGGTTTTTGTGTTTCGGAAGATTTTTTTTTTTCCTTAGCAGGCTCTTTATCATCGTTGATAAAAAAAAAATATATGTACAGTTATTGTTCACGATGCAGAAAATTATTTTACGATTGAATTGCGCCGTAGTTCTGTTGAAAATTCCGTGGAAGTAAATTGTTATATAGGAATAAAGTCTCACTCCCGACACTTGAGTTTAAACATAGATCGCCAGTGAGCAAAAGCATGAGATCCCATTATTGAATTAAGTAGACCACGTGACTATAGACGAATATGTACGAAGCAGCTGACGATTAATGGTCTGTATTTCTAATCTATACTCTATTACTATTTGGATCGTTATTTCTAGTCTATCCTCTATTACTATACAGCCCACTTTCTAGATTACTATTTCGTATTTCAAGATAGTTTTGTGCAAATATAACAGTTAAAGTGAGATGTCAGTGTTATTTTCGTTTTTGCGTAATTTAGATGATAATTTATGCAACCCACTGCTTGTTTACACACACACACACACACACACACACACACACACACACACACACACACACACACACACACACACATATATATATATATATATATATATATATATATATATATATATTATGAAATGGACAAAGTCCGACAATTATTTTTAAGACATAAAAAAGAGTATAAACATAAAATGTATTTATTTATATATATATATATATATATATATATATATATATATATATAGTTAAGTTATGAAGAACTTGGTGAACCGAATTGGTAAATCCAAGGAGGATGAAATCCTGAGAGCTCAATGTGAAGAACAGAGCTAATATTTAATGAAAAACAGACCACTTTAAGTTACCATTACAATAATTTATTTCCCCCAAAAATTAAATCATTGTTGGAAGTGTTACCTGATGATCCGAAATCCTTTAAAAAGAATTTTGGTGAAATAAATTATTGTAATGGTACCTTAAAGTGGAATTTTTCATTAAATAATTATTATATATATATATATATATATATATATATATATATATATATATATATATATATATATTAATGCTTAGTAGGATAATTCCAAGGAGGATATGTATCCAAAGAGGGCTCAATGTAAAAGGCAGAGCAATGCTAGAATAATAATGAATAAGAAATCCTTAATATCAAATTTATTGGCAAATCTACCAGTGTCACTGGACTTTCCTGTCGCTTTCGACGTGTCAGGGTCAAGCAGTTAAGTTCTTAGAACGAACAGACAGACTACTGACCCATAACATTTGATTTTAGTGGTGAAGGCTTGTGCAGGACAACCATATTTTTGGAAGAGTCGAATACAAAGAACTGGTGAACGATATTATACAGGGTCCCCAAACGACATTCCACAGGTTTGGAATTCAGTGTCACATGTGTGTGTGTGTATGTGTGTGTGTGTGTGTGTGTGTACAAATGTGCCTATGTATTTACAAAGATCCATATGAAGAAAAATATGGAAAAACAAAAATCCAAATATGCAAGTATGCTGTTTTAATGTTGTTTCAATTTCGACATCAGCCGTTTCGGTCTAGTAGACCTTCTTCAGGACATAGTTATTAAAACATAATTAAAATTAGATGATATTCAAGTCAACGTGAAAAGACGATAGACAAAAGACTAATCAAAAGAAAATAACTGAAATTTTTTAAGATCAGCGTTCCGTTTCGCAATACATATTGCATATTCGGAGTTTTGTTTTTCCATAGTTTTCTTCATACTGTCAGATCTATATCCACATATTTGCTTAGAAAGATCCATATGTGTGTATGTTTGTGTTTACAGGGAGAA
>CAHIKZ030001703.1:567500-595000 GCA_903632075.3 Acanthosepion pharaonis
CTAAAACACAAAATGTCTGCATCGTTACTTTTTTTAATTTTTTTACTCACGAATATCACGGCGCCAGAAAAATTGATTTCAGACATGAAGGTAAATATTCCGGCATTTGTAAAATCCAGTTTCATAGACTGTGTATAAAAAAAGAAATGATCAACAGTGAAAGACCTGCCGTAGACGTTTCTCTCGTAAATAACTAGCATACTTCTTTGATGCGATGTTCAATGGCTGATAGAATAAACCAAGTCTGATCTTAATCTGGTAAATCTGACTGATTTGGTAACACTTTTCACTGGTAAAGGTAATGGAGAGATTAGCAGTTTTCATATTAGAAAAAACTCGGTATTCATTGAATGAAGTGTGAGTTTTACTGTCAGGGGAAATTAATAAACTGTTTTACACAGATTGTTTCTCAGAAAATTAAATTTCTCATATCCATTAAAAGTAATAGCTTTTTCTCAAACTGATGGGAATTTAGTTCTAATCGTTTTGGGTTTTGGTAGAGCGGAATGTTAACACCTTGTTATAGGGAGGTCGTTGAATATCGATTATTTTGGATCCTCAGCTCCTGACAGAGTTCCGTTCCTATAATGCATCGTAACGCGATTTTCCTTTTCACATCCATATGACAGCTTTCAATTTCTTCGAAGCGCTGTCATCAGAAAAGGTTACACTACGTTTGGAAGCCATAATTAAGGTCAATAAGTTTCTCCAACACAACAGATCACGAAAGAGAGCGAATGCATAACAATCAAATATGGCGAACAACCATGAAATAACATTAATGGACATTGCGTCGTAACGACGAATCGTTGCAGCACGGAACTGACGGAACTCGAGGACTTATATGTTCTTCTATTTAGAAAGTTTACTGATGTGCTTTTTGATAATTTATAGCGCCAATCTATAGGGTCAGATTGAAAGTACTATGTCCCTTAAGCTCTATAGAATTTGTTTCTTTGGCGATAATTTTAGTCATTAAAAGGAGAATAGGTTTGTACGCCGACGATGTTTCAGACATTTCTAAATACACTGGACATCAGAAATGACAATATTACATTCTAGATGTGGCGAGTCGAAGGAAATGACAAGAGCTAATTTTAACCTGATAACTCGGGACCATTTCTGTAAATAGGATAGTCAGATCTAGACTCTCATATGTATGTCATGAATGGGTCCAACACGTTCAAAATTTTCTAATCTCTCATCAGTATGCTACAATTATCTCAGTACCTTGATTGTAATCGAATGAATTCTCTAGGTCTTACGGAAAACAATCGTTCATCACATCTTATAGACTGGCGCTACAGGATCATAAATCTTTAACAACTAACATCTACACTGAAATATCTAAAATGGATATAACATGTAATTAGAAGGAACATATATAATAATCAGTAAGTTTACTTTCAACACAACCTTAAACAAAATGTTGGGAAGTAAACTCCTTTCAATACTCGAATTAGTGATTAAATGTGTTATAGTGGAACACGCCTATTCTATAGTGAATAGACTCTCCCACTTATAATAAGTAGGAGTAGTAGCAGTCGCTCAAGAGGTCGGTCAGTCAGTCGACTGGCTGATCGGTTGAACTCTCTGCCTTGTTGGGGGAGGAACCCGAACGAGGCTACGCCGAAGGGCAAAATATATCTTTCGGGAGGTAAACCGACCCTGAACACGTTTATACGGGTTCAATGGGCATATTTTAGCCGAGCCCACGGGCTCGGAGATCCCACGTTAAACCGGCCTTGTGCCACATGATGCCCTCGTGGTGGGGGGTGACTAAATATCGTCGGTCAGTCAGTCGATGCCGGACGACCGTTACTCGGATACTATAGTATCAGCGACCGCAACTAGATTTGTCTGCGTCATTACCTATTATATCAAGTTCCTAACGTTTTGTACGTCGAACCTATTTTAGGGCCGGCTTACTACAAATACAAACCTCCACTGTGAAACCACTCCATAACAAAATGGGAGTTGAAAATCCTGTTTTAAGAGAAATAATATGAATTTCATCTGACAATATAGCTAACTCTTCGGTCAGTTAATTCCTATTACTTCCTGATTGGAAACGGCAAAACCCATTATTATCATTTAAAGACTGTGGATTAGGATAGAACGTTGTAATGGCTAAAATCACTGAACTGTTAGCTCGAACTGGTGTACATATAAGTATATTTTTAATTATTTTTCTCACTCTTTTCATGTACTACCTGTTTTCTAACAACCGTTAATCAATTTAGAATATTATGTTAAGAACAATAATCATCGCTTCATTGTTGGTCAATTTTGTCTCGCATATTTAATTATATACTGTAAATGAAAGCTAAATCGAATTATATTTTAAAACAAATGTAGTTACTGTTTGGTATCGTCAGAAGCAAACATCAAACAGTCCCTTAAAAATCTAGCTTCATTGTACGCATTATTTTTCAAATTTTATTTAATCATTTCACTCCAAACAAGAAAATAAAGACACAACAATGCAAGAGGAGACGGCATGAGCAATTATGAGAAGAAGAAAACAGTATTAAGGATAGAAGACAATGAAAACGACGGATGGACAGTTGCATACTAGACAATTGCGTCCGTAGACATTTGCGTCCCTAAATATATGCTCGCCACATATGAGAGGCCGCTGCTTTGTGTCCCTGGATAATTGCGTAAGTCTTATCATATTTTAAGTTATATATTTCTTCAAAGAGTTGTTTAATATAGAAATGTGCACGTCATTACCGTTAATTACTCTGGAAAAGCAGAAAGGTACTTACTATAAATGAAAAAAGTGAGAAAAATTTATTTTTTTAATGCAAGTGAAAATTTAGTTAGCAGGTTCAATTCCCTCCAGAATTGCGTACCGCAAACATGTATAAAATTCTAGAATGTATCGATTGAATTTTTATTTGGAATCCTTGACTGTTCCGAAAATCAAAGACTTGTGGAAAATATATGTGGATAAAGAAAACTAGTTTCCAATATCATGAGTAAAACACCGATAAAATAAAAATATAACGGCATTATGTGTAGCAACTTTGAAATATGTTAATCTGTCATTGCATTTTAAACAAAAGTAAACTTAATATTTTTTTTAATTTATTCCTTTTTTAATTAATATTACTACCTATGCTTTTTTTTTCAAAATTCGTAATTGCCTTTAAAAGCATCAAAGTATTATCAGAGATACGCAATTATCAAGAGTCTAATTTTTATTGGGACGCAAGTGTTCAGGGACGCAGTTGTCCGGGACGCAAATGTTCAATACGCATCTGTCCTAGGACCAAAAAAAAAAAAAAATTTAAAACAAGATAGTTCCACAAGCAAGAAGTGCGATCGAAGAAACTGTTAGCATAGAACTTACGGTTACATCTCGCCATTTTTATTCAAAAGCATGAAATTTTGTCACCAATCTAGTATTGCGCTAAAATTAGATACCAAATATAAAAGCTGATCAGAATAATTACCATGAAAATATTTATCGAAAAGCCACAGGTAATCTACATTAAGGCGGTTGGGGAAGTCAGCCATGCCGAGATGACAGGGCAGGATCAATAACATTACAGATTCTTTGAATTACGGCCTGGTTTAATTAATCCCAGTTCTTTTACGATTTAATCCTTTCGGGCATTTTCGTTATCGTTTTCAGGAATGATGACGCAAAAATCAAGGACCAAAATGAAAGAGTAATGTAAATTACATTTATTGAAAGGTTACGGGATAACATTGTGGGATCTGCAACCATTTAGTCTCAAACATGAACCAAATATGTCAAGAGAAGCCCTAGAGTACATGCTCGCCATTCAGTTGAAGGCATTGTTGCATGAAAAGTTGTTGATAATACCTGCAAATTTCTCCTGCGTTATCGCTTGAATCTTCTCAGTAATGGCCGCCTTCAATGCAGCAATGGTACAAAGGTTGCACTGGTAGAAAAAGAAATCTGACGTTTTTAGGTCAGGCGAGTGTGGTGTCCATTCCACTTCAGCTTTGCACCTAAAGAGACGCACCCCAAACATTTCTCGGTGCCGTGCCATGGTAAAATTAGCAGTGTCAAGAGGTGCACCATCCTGTTTGAACCACTGTTCATCCTCATAAAGGTCAACACGCCCCTCGTGCTCGCCACATATGAAAGGCCGATGCTTTGTTTCAGCAATTGTGAAATATCCTACTTGACACCATTATGAATATAGCAGGCAATATCATTTTGAAATCATGATTTTCCCCAGTTGTTAGCGAGAACAGTGTGAAGTAGATTCACTTTATTTTCAATAATAATCTCGCTTCATGGTTGCCGTAAAACAGGCGTTTAAATATCCCGTTTTTCCAATTAATTTTCTCAAGAAATGTTCCAGCTTTAAATAAATTGTTTTTCTATGTTGCCTGATGCACACTAAATTACTACAGTAACAAGTACACCCTGCTGTAAATTAAAATACAAGTTCTGTCAGCAGATTCTGTAATATTTTCCACGCGCCTTTTGATTCCCTACTTTCCTTTAAACCAATATATATGCGTATATATATATATATATATATATATATATCAATTTCTTAGTGTTCTTATTAAAATGATTAAGAAAAACACCGTAGTTTGGTCATTTCTTTTATCTTATCAAGTACTTTCAATCAGATCCAAGCTCATCTTCGGGGCTAAATTGCTAAGATAAAAAATATTAATGTAATTGATAGCTATGAATTTTTTTTTTTTTTTTTTGCAAATGCGCATCTGTTGTAGTCAGTTTGAAATATGTGTCTGGATTATTCATATACTTGAATTATTATCAAAATAGCAACACATCTGTTAAATCAAAACTACAAAGAAACAACATTATTTACTTGTTCAAATTCACCTTATGGAACTGTCTTCCTGATGAAACCAAACTCATAAATAACTACATCGGTCACGTCGAGTAGAATGATCAATCTTTTATTCTCTTAAACATATTATTACGTCGGGGATATTTCGTGTATCTTTTGAAATCATTCTACCTGGCAATAGTATTGGCATACTTATAGCACCTTCTACTACTAATACTAGAATTAATTAATTGATTAATCGTTTCATAATTCTGTTCTATAAGGTCTAGGTAAATACAGCATTATCCAGTTATTTGACTCAGATATTGCATATATATATATATATATATATATATATATATATATATATATATATATATATATATATATATATATAATCTAACTGTACGAGAGGACTGATAATTATCTTTTGTTAACGAAGAAATCTCGTCCTGGGTATGTCGATAAGAAACATCCGGCTGCAAGACCTCTTACTGGGAGGACTTTGGTAGCGTAGAACCACCTCTTAATTGCTATTGTTCCCAGGTTCAGTCTGGCCCATGATGTTAGCACTTGTTAGGGTCCCAACAATGGTCAAATAGTTAACCCCCAAAAAGGAGTCAAAATATTATGAAAGTATATAAATACATTTTTGTCATAAGATTACCAGCAACACATTTTCATATTAAAAAAGCTAAGGCTATACTTCATTTGAAAAGAATGAATAAACTTTCTTAGAAAATTACCAAAGCTCTCAAAAAAATTAAATCTTGGTATTAAATGACCCATGACCTGTTGGTATGACATTAAACTAACCAAGTCAAATAAAGAATAAATCCAGTCTTGACAGAACCATTTATCTTCAGATTATAAGATAAACAAATGCCGCATGTTTCTCTTAATACTAACACTAATAAAGCCATTATTATCATTATTGTTGTCAGCATCATCAAATTTATTTTTGTCTGTATTATCTCAGGTAAAAACTTAATATTTTGTAATTAATCGATAGATAGCGGGCAATAAGTAGCAACATTATGCATCATTCAATTTTCCTTTGACTCTAGATGTTCAGCACTGAGCTGCAGTTTTCTTTATCCATATCTCCGTTCTGTCTGATACTCTATCAAGTGCATCACTGAAAGTGGCATGATTGCAACCTTTTTACCTTCCAAAATCTTTCGAGTTTGAGTCAACATAAGAAAAAATAAAAAAAAATAACGGAAAACAAAACTTTGTTAGTATTACCAGTGTCCTATCTTTCAGGGCTATTTTATGTAAGATCTCCGTTTAAAAGGTGGCATCCATAATTTCAGTGCCGCTTCACCTTAAAAATCAGGGAAAGGTGCTGTGGATATTCACATGTTTCCTGAACCTATATCGGAGATACAACACAATGGTGATAACGCTTGAAAAAATTGTCGACAAATCACGCTAACTTAGTATAAATAAAGTGGCTACGTTAAAGATGAGAAAATGTAGTTGTACCTTGTTTTATAAACCCTGTCAAGTATTTTCAGATTCTATTAGAAGTTGTACGCTTATGTTTCAGTTTAAATACTTTTCTACTTGCCTTGCTATGCACTTTATATATGTAGCAAAATGTTCACTATATTTCCGATTATGTTATCTAACCCATGCATATTTTACTGCAAGTTTAAATACCGTTTCACACGGAGTATATACATCGATAAATATTTAAATCTGTTTGATTCAAACGAAGTCTTTGACTGAATGTTCTAATGCCTTGTGTTTCAGATGTAAGATTGAGAACATTCAAGAATTTGGACAACTCTTTTCAATTCGGTGTATATACGCAGTAGCTCTCATCATTCATATACTTCCGTTGCACGTGCATCCAAAGCGTAATGTTTGAATCAATCTATTCCTTGTATGTAGTTTAAAGTGCGGTTGATTTATATTTCCAAAGTGGACCTACATTCAGCCGAATCGATACACCGAATCATCCAAGCATTCATCGCCGGAACTAACGGTAGCTTATGACTGAGTGGTTCACCAACATCAATTTTTGTGTATTCTAGTCATGGAGTAACCTCCAATGTAGTCATAAACAGAGATTGAGTCAAGAAGAACTGTATGCAACCGTGGAAGCCAATCCAATTGAGCAGTTTCTAAATACTTCAGTATTTCTCTTTCACGACCAGCCACCATCTTACGTTATCTGACTCGAATAAATAGAATTCGACTTTATTGAAGAGCCACAAAGAAATCGACGTAGAATGCACGGATTAGATTTATAAGAAGAGTCATGGATGATTGCATATCATCGACACAGGTGAAAAGAAATCTGTCTATATGTCTAAATAATATTAAAAAAAAGAGAAACAGTAGAAGCAGATGCCGCAAGTATAAGAAAACTACAGTCAGATTTACTTAAGACTTATTGCGTTCATTTAATATAAGACATATTGAGTTTTCAATATGTTGTAGAGTAGCTAGCACCTCTTCAGCACTCTACCAGTTGACCTGCTTCATAGCCTTAAATATTCTACGATTAAGGACTTCAACAGTTGATACGAAACTCATTAATATTCAAATTGATCTTAATTTGTTTGGCTATACAGCATTTGACCCTCCTCTGTTCCTTGTAAGTTGTTTTGATTATTTTGTTATTTATTGTTCTGTGTTTTTTGTATGTTTCCATTAGCATCGAACACTGGTGCTGAATAAATATATTAAGCATTCATTTTTCTCTGTATACCATTCACCTCAACGGTACAACACAATCTGATTCCTTTACAAACAAATTCACACGATCATCCACAATTAATCATAAAAATGGTATATCACAGTGAATATTTCAAGTAAAATTTTAGCTTATAATTACGCATTATGGAGGAATTAATCCTTCCTCGTTTATATTTATCGCCATTCAGGCAATATAGAGTTCAAATGCATCGCACTGAAGACTGAAATATATTTGAGGCTATTCTAATTAAACGATCATATTTCCGCAGGAATCCCATTTTTCACACAAATAGAGTAAAAATTTTTTTTCTCGTTGATACACGAAGCATTTTTCTCGGACGTTCTGCTACTTAATTTACGCCTGAAAATTTTCACAGTTCCTGATTAGCACATTTCGACAATCATCCATCATGATCATTGATTTTAATATGACAGCGACATTCAAAACTCATTCACACATCCTTTAGTAATTGAGGCCATTTTTGCCTATTTAATGATCGGTGTAATAATAAACACTTGGCGGATTATTTACCTAGGTTTCTTATTTGTGAAATTATATTTTGATTGATAATACTGGCGATATTACATTTGACAACCAATGATGAAGGTATATGTGAAAGCATATATATATATATATATATATATATATATATATATATATATATATATATGTATGTATGTATGTATGTATGTATGTATAGGGAAGAGTTTACAGTTGTTCCAACGAGAGAAAAGTATATATATTAAAAAGAAGAGAGAAACCGCAAACGTTTTGGTTGTAATGGGGATTTTTTTTTAAATATATATTATGCTTTATTTCGCATAATTTTGCGACACGTGTTTCTGGTTTCGGGTGTTCTTCAGAGGGGATATTTTCATATATTATTAAAAGCAATTAATTTTCCGTACGGTTTTCGATGTTAAACATTCTCGATATTAATCATTATCTTTTTTTTGTGTGTGTTAGTGACGCTCTTTGCTTCCTGTCACTGGATTTAACCATCGCCTTTATCGACCCCCAGTGAGCGAAATAAAGGGTTCAGTTCGACATTCCAACCACCTGAAGAATGCCGTAGCGTACAACGGCCGAAACATTGTAATAAATATGGCGACAAAGATGAGAACAATAGTCCGAATAATGTAAATAGTGTTCATAATACCTCATCGCAGAAATATAAATATATAATTGCAATTATGTCTTCATCTGTCGAGTATCTTATCATCTTTTTTCCAGATACCATCAGTTAACATCTTGGCTTGTACCGGTGTGCATCACTTTCTAATATAATAAATCTGTAAGTCTACAACACATTTAGGGTTTCGTGTGCATTACATGTAATTTGGGAACGATGCTGTTCCGGATAGAAAATTGATAAGTCTATGCGTTGAAAACATCAGGGTCACAAGTTCAGTGCTTAAAAGCGCTCGAATTCCAGAAAATGATCAGGTTCTAGAAATCGTCTACAAGAGTGGGTGACGAGTAGAGGCCAACATTTGGAGGTTGTTGTTCAACAAATCAAATCAGTAAAAGCTGTAGCCCTTTGTTTAAACAACTGTGAAATATTTATTAATAGCATTTACCTTGCACTTTTTAACAACCTCTAAAATGTGGCAGGTATTTCTGCCGCATTCGGTACAATTAATGTTTTCTGTCATAATATTGTTACACAATATTCCACGTGTACTGTCTGTATAAGATTGCCCATTGGACCAGCATCTTCACTAATATCTTCGAGCGAGTCATTCGTTTCTACTTTTATAGTCATGAAGAGATTGAAGGCTTTTATTTTCATCTGGATGATATACGAAAATAAAATAGATAACCGAGAGAAGAGGATTATTGGCTTTTTCCTAAATGATGTTCATTGATTCTGTTCTGTATGGTGATGAGAAATATGTCAGAAGATTTCGTATCTCGGGAAAAATAAATAACTGAAATATTTTCAGCCATGCTTAACAGTAATAGCTGCATGAAGTGGGGAAAACGGTGACAGATTTTTACTGAGGAATTACATTACATTATTTAATTATATATGGGTAAATATACGTAAGTATACGAGCAAGCGATCGTGTACAAAAACATATAAATACTCTAGAGTGTAAAAATAAACAGTGATCATGTAAAGGAACAGTGGATCTAACTAACGCCTTTATCCACTGTGCCATGTGTCAAAGTAGATAAAGGCGTTTAAAGGTGTTAGTTAGATCCAGTGACAGGACCCAAAGAGTGTGATTTCAATACCTGATTAAGGCGATGGAGAACTTGGAGTGTGGATTTAACAAGAGATAACTGACCAACCAGCTGAAGAAGGCCGGAGCTTACAACGGCCGAAACGTAATAAATATGGCGACAAATATGAAGACAATAATCAAATAATGTAAATAGTATATATATATATATATATATATATATATATATATATATATATATATATATATATATTTAAACCTTTTTTTATATATATATATATATATATATATATATATATATTTATTAAAGACATTTTATTTATGTTTAACGTTGTTATTTTATAGATAAACATAAATAAAAATGTCTTTAATAAATAAATTGTCGGACCTCGTCCATTTCTTAAAATATATATATATATATATATATATATATATATATATATATATATATATATATTTGTATTTGAACCTTATTTTAATACTATTTAATACTATTTTAATTATTTTAATATATATGCTTCCGTTCTTAGCTTTTGGTTAATTAATGATGAACATATCATTTTCGTTTATGTTCAATTTCATCACGAAACCTTTATGTTTAGAGAGTAATTGTACATTATTATTGCTTAGAGTACAATAGTATTATAAAAACCTCGGAGAATTCCAGTATGATATCTTTAATCATTTCTAATATAAAACAGTTCAGAGCTTCATCTAATTGCTTGCGCAATTTTGCTTTTACATCCTGTATGTACGATTTTAATTTAGGATATATTGTAATAACTCCTACAAACGAATTCATTGCGCAGTTATATGGGGCTTTTGCAATTATATATATATATATATATATATATATATATATATGAATTTTTTTCATGTTGATGTTTACGTCTAATTTTCGGGGCCTCACATCCCTCAAGAAGAGTATTCCGAAAACATGGCAGTATTCAGTAGCTTGTGGCTTACCTCTTCATCTGATTGGAAATATTTCTAGTTTTTATATAACTGACTTCTTAAAATCGAGAACCCTCGCCAGATATTTATTTTTTATTTGCCGCACTAGAATTCTGTTGACAGTTGAAAATTTTAATCTGCATGAGAGAGTAGATTTTTCTCTTAGTCACGTGACAACGAAATAATACACCCACATTATTATTGTTATCATTAATATTAATATGAAAAACAGCAATTAAATTTTACTCAGATATTTGAATACCCCAGACATTGCCCAAAGATAATATTAATAGTGATTTATCGAACAATAATATATATATATATATATATATATATATATATATATTTGTGTGTGTGTGTGTTTGTGTGTGTGTGTCTGTGTGTGTGTATGTGCGTGTAATAAGCAAATTAAGAATTTACGAATGCGAACATAAACTATAAATGTGACAATAATAAACAACTATTAATTAAGCAATAATGAATAATGAGTAAAAAGTTCACATCATAAAATAGCTAAAAATAAACGCAAACGTATCAACTATTATTTTTAATCAATGGCCTCTGGACTAGGTTTGAATAATTTTCAAGCATGTTACATAATTTACATATGTAAATGGTCGAACCAAAAACACAGGCTGAAGATTACGTTGAAGTTGCCCAGTGTACACTTTTCTCTTTATATAATCTCTATGTCTAATATTGAATACTTTTACAAATATATATATATATATATATATATATATATATATATATATATATATATTACCGTAATTACATATAATAATTTTGCAATCAAACGAAAAATTGCATGGATTGGTGTGTGTGTGTGTGTGTGTGCGTGCGTGTGTGTGTGTGTGTGTGTGTGTGTGTGTGGATATATGCATACGTTGATTTTATATACACGAGATTAGAGTTAAAGAGGTACACGAATTCATATGCATGTGAAGAGAAAAATTTAATTTTTACGACGCAGATCATTCAATGAACTTACGTAATACGATTTGAATGTATTATTATTTTACACCATGTTTTCAGTAAAGTAAATTATTGGAAGGAAATTTCTAAATATGGCGGTGTCTGTTGTGTGAAAATTGAAAAAAAAATCATTCTTATCATAATATTATGACTTTAACGTTTGTGTACACGAACCTCTCTTGTTTTATATCAGTATCATTTTACCATGTAGAGGCGGATATTGTCTCTTGTACGTTAAGATAGTAAAATTAATGAACTCTCAAATTCTACATTTATATATTGAACCTCTTCAGGACGTAAGTGATCCTTCCCACTGTTTTTTCTGTCTCTTGTGGCTTTTAAGATGTTTTGTTTTTTTGTTATTTCTCCAAACCCCTGTTCTGTCATCCATTCGCTTAAGCCATTCAAGTATGTAACGCGCTGCTTTCCTTTTCCCCACTTTTCAGTCTGTCTCGTGAGTATCATATTTTCCAAGCTCTTCTTTCTCGTAAATGCCTAAGAAATTTCAACTGCCACATAACTGATGTTATGCATAAGTTTCTTTTTTTTATTTCCATTCTCTCCAAAACCTCATAGTTGCGAACATGTCCGGCCTATTGTACACACAGCATTTTTTCTGTAGAACCACATTTCTGTTGTTTCAAGTCTCTTCTTTATCGTTAAGGAGATTGTCCAGCATTCACTGAAATACAGAAAGAGAGATGCCACGTAACATTTCAGTACTCCTTTCTTTACTACCAACGACATTTTTGTCTCTCTGTATTCTGCATAGTTTTTGGAATGCATCTTTAGCCATCCCAATACGTCTTCAGATCTCAGTGTCGCACTTTACGTCCCCAGTTAGAATATTTCCAGATATTTAAATTTATGCACATTCTTGATTTAGTATTTGAAACCAGCGTAATTTGAAACTGACTTTTGCCGAATGCAGGTTCTGTGAAATAATAATAAAAAAGAAGAAACGTTTTAAGAATATTTGACAAAATCAATCTATATCTGTCTATATTTCTGAGATGAGGTATTGTACACTCCAGCCTTCTTCAGGCTCTGTCTATATTTCTGAGAAGAGGTATTGTAATTACTTACATTATTCGGAATGTTGTCCTAATTTTTATTGTCATATACGACGTTTTAACGTTGTACACTCCGGCCTTCTTCTATACTTGTTTATATTTCTGTGATGACCTATTGTAATTATTTACATTTTTTACATTCTTCGAACTGTTGTCCTCATCTTTATTGCCATATTCATGACGTTTCCACCGTTGTACGCTCCAGCCTTCGTCAGGATTTTTCTATATATCTGAGATGAGGTATTGTAATTATTTACATTATTTACTTTATACGGACTGTTGTCACATTCACGACGTTTCACCCGTTGTACACATCTTAATATCTGCTTATTTATCTTATTTGGACTGTTTTCATCATCTTTATTGTCATATTCCCGATGTTTCGGTCGTTGAACCTGAAGGTCACATAGCTCTGTGGATAAAATCCTGTGACTTGAACCAAAGAATTGTGAGTTCAATATTTGACTACAGCTGAGTTGAACAAAAAATTAGAGAGTTGAGTTAAAGGAAGGTCACTGCTACTGAGACATCCGGAAGAATCATGACAAGTGGACCTACAATAATCTAGCCTGTTGGACGAAATAAAGGGTTCAGTTCGAAATTCCAATCACCTGAAGAAGACTGGAGCATAGAACTATCGAAATGTCGGGAATATGGCAACGAAGATGAGGGCAACAGTTCAAACAATGTAAATAGTGTAAATAAACAGAATTTATTATGGAAAAAACGATTCAAATAGAATTCTGTAAGGAAGGCATCAAAAATAGTTTTAGATATAACTCCCCGGGGTTTAGAATCAATTTGACGATATAAAACTACATCTGAATTATATTTATCTGAATTTCTGGGATAAGGTGTTATTATTATTTGCAATTTTTACATGGGCACTATTTTCATCGTCTTTTTTCATGTTTGAGGCAAGAGCTCGTCGATTAAAACGTTTATTAGGGAATTAGTGATATGGTATTTTCAAGTTGCCGGGCTGTGTGAAATGGAGGCAAGCTGTAATTATGCAATATTAATAAAAAGAACTGAACGAGAGATCCCTATGTCTTGAGCAGTGGGACGACATTCAACGAGGTCCATCTCTTTCACCGAACGTTCAAATCAATCATACGTTTTGTTTCACCTCCCATTCGCGCCGGTTTGTACAATGACTGGATAAAAAAAAAATTGCGTTATGTTCACAAGAAGCGGAATATGAAATTCAACATCAAGAAATGAAGACACGACTCCAGCTCTCAATAATTTGCTGTTTATTTAAACTACGCTTCCTGGTCGGGTATCGTATTCTCTCTAGTAGTAGGAAGGTCGCACATACGGCCTTTAGATTCATCTTTTTGCAGTCGAGATATTGTTACGATGTTACTGGTTGAACGGACAGAGTCTCACTTTGTCTACTCCTAACAGGAACTCTACTTATACAGAGCTGCTACCGGATATATCAATGTTTCCGACGAAGTACCACTTAATCACTTTTTTAATTTATTTCTATATTATTTACTTCGTTATCGCTCAAGTAGGTTGCCGATTTGAAATCTAGACTTCAAAAACTATCTTGCTCCGACAAAGTCCTTTAGGGCCCACTTGACTTCGTGTATGTTCAGTCGGCCGTATGATAGACTTCTTGTGCCATATAACAATCTATCCGCGTTTGATAATTAAATAATTAATTTTGGAATTTCCTGTAGGTTACTCGAATCCACATAAACGTCCAAAACATTTTAATAATAAAAAAGATGAAGACAATAATAGGTAAATATTAATAGGTAAACCCTATCTAAATTATAACTGTATTTAACATATAAATGAGGCTGCAGCCACTCAGACAAAAACGAAAGAGCGAATTGTCAGAGAGAAGGAAACATTAACATGAATCAGAAATCAAATGTTGAAATATATATTTTAAGTCGTCGATTGTACAAAATCTAAATAAAAAAACCATCCTGAATCATATTTACTGCATAAGCAATGTAAGTATCTTTAGGATATTTGAATAATAATTACATCGATTTTTTCATTTTTTACGTACAATTTAATCAAGACTATTTTGCCTACACATTATCGATTCTTTGTACAGGGTGCACCACAAAAAAAAAAAAAAAAAAAAAAACAGGAAATTTTAGATTTACGATATTATGAAAAAAATTAGCTAACCTATAAAAATATATTTTTTTTTAGTTTGAACACCACATATAACATTTGCGTTTTTTGTTCATTTTTAAGCTACTAAATTTTTATCCTTTGCTTTTGTTTCAGATAACAACAACAAACATTTCAACAATTAAATAAACCGTACCAAATTTCCTGTCTTTTTTTGTGGGAAGGGCACGCAGTAGTATAAGTTAGGAAAAAAAATGCATGCAAAAAGGGAGATAACTCCCAGTATTTATCGGCATCAATGACGCAGTAATTTTTTTTCCCAAAAATAAGTTTCGAAAATTTGCATAACATACAGAAATTCAGTTTACTGTCTGGCATAGATAACCTTCCTCTGGGGTTAAGGTAGGACGACGAAAATCTTGACCTTCGCACGGCAAAACTTCGAGACTTATTTCAGGAAAATAAACCGCGTCACTGAGGCCGGTAATACACAGTATACGTGGTTTAACAGAAGTTATGCTGCGAATTCCATGAGCTGAACGGGGCAGTTGTAGAGAAAATGGGAAAATATACTTATAATAAGAAAGAGAGAACCAAAATTTCTAGATCAGAAAATGGAGAAAGAGGGCTTGGAGAATTTGACACTCGCAGGACACAGTGAAGGCAAGACAGAGGAAAGCATGCATTATTCTATTTAAAGAGCTTGTATAAATAGTTGGAAGGTAAGCGTTTTGAAATATAAACAAAGAAAATCTCAATAAGAACTACAAGTAAGGGCTGCTGAATGAATTAAGCGTCACTTAATCAGTTAAGAACTTTCAATTAGTTCAGGGCCACACAAGTGAGTAGTTTTTGTAGCTGACAAGAAAGGAGGAATTACGAAATCCATATTAAAATAAAGTGTAGGATAAATGTCGTTTTGATACTGGACTTGAATAGACCAAGGGTTCAGTTATCATGGAAGCATCCTGTCGGGAGTCAACAGCTCTGTATAAAATCAAAACATCAACGCGTCAAGATTTTTTTTTTTAACTAACTAATTTATTGAAATAATGCATTGTGTTCACCGAGTCTATCAAATCCACGGGATGTCTACGTCAAACGATAACTTTTGCCAGTATTGCTACAATATCTAAAGCTGCGGTTTTAGAATCGGTCAGTGACCTTATGTCGAACTTAGAGAATATATATATATATATATATATATATATATATATATATATATATATATTACATTCACTTACGTGCTAATACCCTTTGGAAAGGTGTGAATCCTATTCTTCTTCCTCCAGCTATGGGTTAAATAGCAGGACAGACTGGGTTCTATTGCCTTGGATGGCAACTGGTCTAGGAGAAGGACAACTCTGAATTCAAAACCTGAGGGGGGTTGTTTGGGGACCTTGTGGCACGCAGTGCACCAGGTCTCTGTATTTGGCCCTTCAAAAAGTGTGGATGGTCCTGCACGAAATATTCACCACTATAATCGAATCTCATGTGCCGGTGTCGGGCTGTCAGTTTCTTGGAAACTGATCTGCTTGACCTCATACGTCGAACCCGACAGGAGAATCTATTTCGATTTTTATATATATATATATATATATATATATATATATATATATATATATCTTTCATTTGAAATATTTTAATCATAAAATTTTGAAGAGTACAATTCCAGTTTAAGATGTATTTAATTTCATCACAAAGTCAGATTGTTTCGTTTATATGGTTTATCAACACATTGCATGTTATTTAAAGCCAGAAAATATTTTTTGTATTGCAAGAATCGTCTTATTTTAGGTAACAATGATTTAGTGATACAATTTTTACTAATTAACGTAAAGCTTTAAAGAGAAAAGTTGGATTCATACCTTTATGTAGGGTATTTCCGGGTAAGAGAATATAACGAATCCATATGGAATTGGAATTCAACTCACCGATTAAAAATTCCGAGCCATTAACCATTACACCACCTGTACATTCAAGCTTACAACACCTGGTATTCCCAAGCGGTTACCCATTTAGGTTCTAACCAGGCTCGATGTTGCTAAGCTTCGGTTATCGTACAGGAAGTAGTGTTTCAACGCAATGTGACCGTAAGCCGTCAGTAGAAAGAATTGCGTGCACATAACAAACTCATCTCTCGCTTCAATTAAAAATCTAAAATCTTAAACTAAACAGAAACTTTGCTAACGATTTTAAATTAGATAAAAATAATTTAAGTACAGAAGAAAGTCATATATTATCGATTTATTTATACGTTATATCCGCACAATTATACATACTATACGAGGAAGATATATAAAAACTAGGTAAACGCAAATATCTATAATTATAATTTACTAGTAATACTTGTAAAAATTTCACGGTCTCCCTAAGTAAATTTTCCGAGGTATGATAATATTTAATGATAAAGCTCATAATGCATTAGCTAGTTCTAAAACTGTAAAATACCCGTGGAAAATTCATTATTGTATCGTTAAGTTTCAGTTTTATTGCAAATTATTTCAAATGACTGTAAACGATTGCAACATTGCAATAACAATCATAAGTACGAATGTGAATAATTATTGAAAGAAATGAGAAGATACAAATGAAAAGATTTCAAATTGACAAGGTGACTCTTGTTATAATATACTGGAGCAGGCCTGAAATACATAACAGCATGTTGTCACATTCTTTTTCTGACGGAAACCAAATAGCCTCTCAACAATATCGAGAATAGTTCATTATTTGTGAGGTATTGGTATGTCATAACTTATGTCCTAACTGAGGAAAATAAAAAAACTGAATTATGATTTTTTTTTATTCATTATTAATACCAGGGCGTATAATTAGTCAATTATAATTTAATCAAAACGAAACAATACGAAAAGATAACAAAATGTTCAAGGAAAAAATTCCAGCCAATGATACCACTTTCATCATCAACGTATAACAGAACATGGAACAGACCTCCGTGTCGCAATAAAATATTTATTCTGTGATATAAAAGAAATGACTAGATGTGACCAGATTTAGTTAGGGGGGTCGTAATGAGTAAATGTAGTAAATCTCATGACAAAACAAAAACATCTTTTACAGAATTCAAACTGAGAAAAAGGCATAAGTATTTATAACAAGAGTCAATTTGTGAATTAACCAAGAAACAAAATTAATTTGAGTTTATTACGAGAAACTTTTTATCAATTGGGGTCTTCCTTATAGCATCTATCATTTTCTCTCTCTTCCTCTCTCTCTCTCTCTCTCTCTCTCACACACACAAATATATATATAGATACATACACACACGTATATATATATATATATATATATATATATATATATATATATATATATATATATATATATGGTTTATCAACGCATTGTATGTCATTGAAAGTCAGAAAGTATTTTTTGTATTGTAAGAATGGTCTTATTTTAGGTAACAATGATTTAGTGATACAATTTTTATTAATTAACGCATAGCTTTAGAGAGAAAAGGTGGATTCATACCTTTATGAAGGGTATTACCGGGTAAGAGAATATAACGAATCCATATGGAATTGGAATTCGGGTCACCGATTAAAAATTCCGAGCCATTAACCATTACACTACCTGTACATTCGAGCTTACAACACCTGGTATTCCCAAGCGGTCACCCATTTAGGTTCTAACCAGGCTTGATGTTGCTGAGCTTTGGTTATCGTACAAGAAGAAGTGTTTCAATGCAATGTGGCCATAAGCCGTTAGTAGAAAGAATTTCGTGCACGTAACAAAACAATCTCTCCCTTCAATTAGAAATCAAAAATCTTAAACTAAACAGAAACTTTGCTAACGATTTTAAATTAGATAAAAATAATTTAATGAGTAAATGTAGTAAATCTCATGACAAAATAAAGAATTCAAACTGAGAAAAAAGCATGAGTATTTATAACAAGAGTCAATTTTGAATCAAACCAAGAAAAAAAAATTAGAGTTTATTACGAGAAACTTTTCTCTTTCTTCTCTCTCTCTGAATCACACACACATATATATATATATATATATATATATATATATATATATATATATATATATATATATAGAGAGAGAGAGAGAGAGAGAGATACACACACAAACACGTATATTAGTGTGTGCGTAATTATCCGCTGGCATATAATCCAAGTGAATCCTATTAATTCAATATTAAATATTAGATATTAAAACTAATGCACGCATAGAGTTCAATGTCTTATTTAAATAGTGCAACATGTTTCAAACAATAGGAATTGAGGTTATATTAGGTGAATGATCATTTTTCAACTTTGAAACTAAAAATTAAAATTAACTTAATATATATATATATATATATCATCATTCCAAAACTAGGCAGAGTATAACGATGCAAGGAGATTGGTAATAAAGAAAAGAGAAAAGAATTTCTACGCGATATCTGCCCTCCTTTACGGCTTACGAATGTTGGACTGTCTCCTCAAAGATGAAGAAGAGGTCCCGGGCAACAGAGACGTAGTTATTCAGGAGCATGTTAAGGATAGCACGGACCGAACATGTGAGCAACGATGAGGTATTGGAGAGGATGGCACATAAAAGAAAAAGTGAGTTCTATACTCCTATTGCTTCATACATGCGGACTGCAAACATATATATATATATATATATATATATATATATATATATATATATATATATATATATATATATATATATATATATATATATATACACTGATGGGAAACAGTCTGTCTGTGAATGACAATATATACATACTCCTGAAAAAATTATTCCAGTTGAGCTCTCGGAGAGAAAAGGTGAATTTTACTGGTGCTGATGTAAGAGTTTTCGTTAAAACGAATCGAGTTCTCTCAATGACTGGAATGTTTATCTAAAAATAAATACGTCTAAATCCCCTTTTATCCCTTCCGTGCGCCAATGGCTTAGGGGGTAGAGTATCTTACTGATACCAAATCAGTCAAGTTTCGATCTATGGCTTGAGACAAACAGGATGTCTAGCCACACTGAAACAGGTTGTCTGTGGATGACCATATATATATATATATATATATATATATATATATATATATATATATAAGAAAATACAACTTTTTATGCCAACGCATGTTTTCATGTGGAGCCTTTACTTATACACATCGTTATGTTTTGTTTTGAATTAGGAATTGAAGAATTGAAAATTCTGTACAAATAAAGGTAAAGTATCGGAGGCGCTAAGTCTAGTAATTTTTGACCTATTAAAAGAAATTGTCTTATTATTTTCGGCCCTCTTGTTTTATATAAATATAATTATTTTTTCATTTTGTTTTATTTGTTATATATATATATATATATATATATATATATATATATATATATATATATAGAGAGAGAGAGAGAGAGAGAGAGAGATGTGTGTGTGTGTGTGTGAGAAGAAAATAGATAGATAGATAAATAGATAGATAGATAGATAGATAGATAGATAGATAGATAGAATTCATGGAATAGATAGATAGATAGAACTCATGGAATAGATAGATAGATAGATAGATAGATAGATAGATAGATAGAATTCATGGAATTCAACAGACAAGGTACTTTTATTTAGTTTTTTATACAATTTTTCATGCGATCTATTTTTTTTTTCTTTTCGGATGATGAATTATATAAAAACTGTCCGAATAATTATTTAAAATATAATTCACTTCCTAGAACAAAATTAAATAGGGCAAATATTATTTACGAATATAAATGCCCATTAAGGAATTGTATTCCTCATCAATCAAAATTCGTAAATAATTATATAGGCGACACTACAACATATTTGACATGCAAACTCACTCTACACCTTTCTGACCCTAGCTCAATTAGATCTCATTTAAATATTCATGGAGACCAACCGGACACTATTCGTAACAACACAAATATAATAGTATCAGCTACATGCAAAAAAGGCTAAAAATAATGGAAGCCTTATTAATAAAAAAAAAACAAATCTTAATAATATTAACTTTGAACATGGCCACAATACCTTGACCGTGTTTTGAAAATTGAAAACATTTTATAAAACATAGATATAACAAACTATTTCTTATTTAACAGTTAAAATATTTAATTCTTGAAAATGGCTAAATGTATAGCCGAAAGCGCTTGGATAAAAAGAACATTAGGATAGTTTTTTATATAATTTATATAATCTCCAGATTGCTTTGATCTATTCCCCGTCCTTCTCTTCATGCTTTTCTCTATCTTGCCTATTTACCCTTAAAAAGCTTTAACAAATAGGATGGCAATTAGCAAAAATCTTATTTTTGCCGACGCGTTACGTCTTCCGATATTTTCTAGGCAAAAATAAAATCGAAATGTTTTTGTTATTATGGTTACTTTACAAAATCCAAATTTAGAAAAGCGAAAGATGCTTCCGCGTAAGCCCATCCCTGGTTAATGTAAATTTCCTTTATACTAAGATTTTTTTCTTTACTTGTCGACAATATAGTTAAATTTCCAGAGCATTTTTTCCAGTTGTCTTCATATAACAATTTGCCTTGTCCAGAAAAGTGATCTGGGTATTTGACTATATATATATATATATATATATATATATTGAGAGAGAGAGAGATAGAAAGAAATAGATAGATAGAAATGTAAACTTTATTGTTAGTCAATGCACATATCTGAGTTGATCCTCTGTTTATTTTTTAAACAATATATTGATTTATTTTCGTTTTCTGTTTAAAATGTTCGAAAAATCTTATAAAAGAAAAAGATGCGGAGTTCGCATCATTTTCTCCGGTTAATTTAGGATGTACTACAGTCGTGAGTCTACCTCACTGGTTGCTTTGCAAATGCACACACACACACAAACACACACGCCCAAACATACACATGGCAAACACTCACACGTAGACGATTCCATGAATACTTAATCATCGAGTAGGCAGCATAACAGGTGCTTATTATCATACCTACATCTAGAAAGCAATACAGGCTTTTTTTTTATCAGCGTATCATTCTAGAGAAATCCTAAAATTCTTAATTCTTCTTCCAGGCACATATTTTAGATCCCGCCGTGCATGCAAAAGTTTTCCTTAAAACCCGCCATTATACATCTCGTCTGTTCTTGTTTATAACTTAACACTTCCCACGAATGCATAGAAAGATTTGTATTGTTGGTGTATCGATTTCTCGGAAAACATTTTGTGGTTGTAGCATCTTGATTTGAATGAAATATTTGCACCACTAATGTAGGACATAATTTGATTGAAATCTGGTTCCCACAGTTGTTTGGAAAATTATATTAATAATTATACATTTAGACCCCTAAAATGATCAAAGAGTGGCCATCTCTATTTCTTCAGTTATAAAGATAATTGAAATTTTATCATGTGGAGAAAATGTTTAAGGCTTTTAGTCCGATTACGCCGTCCATGGTGTAAAATGTTTAATTTTATCACTTCTCTCATTCGAATCTGATAGTGTTGGCCACACACTATGACGCATTTTATCTATTTAAAGGAATATAATGCCTCATAAGAAATTGATACCACACCATATAAACGTAATTCATCAATCCAATCACCGGCTATTTTAAAATTCAGAAAATCTGCCCGCAGCTTCTAGCCATATGCTTATTTTTGACTGTCAAATCCGAATATGAAACATCATTCAAGAAAATAAATGACACACACACACACATATATATATATATATGTGTGTGTGTGTATGTGTGTGTGTGTATATAAATATATATATATATATATATATATATATATATATAAAACAAATAACCATGAAAATGAAAATAATTATACATATATAAAAACAAGAGGAAAATAATAACTCAATTTCAACGGATTAAGTCCAACAATTGCTTTAATATATTTTCTGTTTGTCCGTTATTTTTATAGATATATTTTATTTTAGGTAAATGCTCTATTTTTTTTTTTTTTTGTTTTTTTTTTTTTAATTCTGGTATTAATTACATTTACTGACATGAAATAAAAAAATAACAGCATTTACTAAAAATAAATTAAAACTATAAAATAACGTATAAACAGAAAATATATTCAAATAGTAAAACTGTCGAAAATGTATATATATATATATATATATATATATATATATATATATATATATATATATATATATATAAATGAACTACAAATAAAACAACATTTGTTTCAATTTGACCATATTAAATTTTAAGACTATCTTGAAATCAAGATAGTTGAAACTCGACATCGAAATAACAAGTACATCGCATAAACAGACGAACACGCCATCGTTTATACGAAATAATAACAACGAGCATGGAGATATTTTAATGAAATAATGTATTCATATTTTAATAAAACCTCAAATTAGGCAGTAGTTACAATAAGACGCAAGAGTTTACTGCAAGTGAATGAAAACGAAAAAAATATTTAGTACGGAAAAAGGTCAATAAAAAAAAAGATTTCAAGAAGGCAGAATATACCAATTGATTTTGCGTTTACATTTTGTTTTTAAAGATCGGAGGTAGCAAGTAGTTTTTATAAGATCGGAATGAAGGAAGGAAGCAAGATGGAGTTTCTCCAAGTGAGAAGTTCGAGAAAAGAAACTATTTGTTTTGAAATTACGGTTGCATCAATTTTAACAGTAAAAATATGAGTCCTATATGTCAGATGTAGAACTATGCTTAAAATCTATCGAATTACAAAGGAAGATATTCATTAGAACAACTTCTATGAAAATATTTATAGAAAAGACAGACGTAAATTCGGTCAAGATGGTTGGAGTGTGACTAAAGTCAAGCTGCGGGCTCAGGACCTATAATATTATATACCCTTCTTTTGGAGACAAGTTTACATCCCTATACTCGCCAACACGGACAAAAGCTAGCAAAAATAAAGCGCATGTGTGTTTATCATATACAATCAGCTTTGTTGCCGGTTCTTATTTTTATCGCGTCTTCTTAATTCCCTCTTCGATCACCATCCATATAAATATGTATACCAAAGAAAATATATTGATATTGATAATTCGTTTTATGCAACCTTCTAAGGGAAGGTAGATATTATGTCATTGTTTACAGAAGATTTTGTTGAGTTTATTTCCAAGGGAAAAAATTCTTTTTCACGGATCTATGATGGAGAAAGCGACATGGGTTAAAACTATTGATTCTGATTGTTTCCGTTTTCAAAAATAAGACAGTTTCGTTCTTCCATATATCTGCTAGCGTCAACACATGGTAAGAGTGAAGTGTTTTTGTGTGTGTGAATCTCTCAACGTGTGATTCCCCCAACCAAACATGGCGTACCACAGACTTCCTAATTTTTTTAAAAATCTATATGTCTGTCTGTGTAGTCTGTCAATATATATCAATATTACAAATATACAGTACCGACATTGGGCTTAGAATGAATATATCTAAATACCGACTCAACAGTATACGTCGACACATCTTATGAAAATGCACACACACACACACACACACACATTATATATATATATATATATATATATATATATATATATATATATATATATATATATATATATATTATATATTTATAAATGGAACAAATGAACAATGACTTTTTACAACAAATTTTATTAAAGACTTAAAAAGCACTGATGAAGCATCTTAATTTATAAAAAGGCAAATATCTAAGGAATAATAATAGACTTTTGTCAGAGATCAGTCGCTGTAATGAAAACCATAATTTTTTTTTTGCAACAATACAAATAACTGTTTTAGGAGAATAAATATTGAGATTAAATTGGAAAATTTTTAAAATGTAAATTTATATTTCAATCAAATTTAGGAAATAAAATCTGTCTGTAAATTTAAAAACGAATAAAATTGATAAACAAAACTTAAAAAAAGATTTTACGTCGGGTACGGTCTTGACACTTGTCCAAAATTGTTGAAGTAGTTACTAATTTACAAAACATATTTTTGCAGGCAAAAGGAGATTTTCTTTCTTTTGGGAGAACATTATTCCTTTTTCCAAGTACATTTCTTGTGCTTCTCCAGATTTGTTTTGAACAATCTCATTCGATTTTAATTGTACAAATTTAATTCATTTTCCCATTCAATTGAACACTATTCTATATATTAATCGTAAGCAGAGTTTATAGTTCCATATTGTCTTCTAGTAATATCATCCTTCTTGTCGTAAAAAAAGGAATTATTTTCGGCAAAGACTGGTTTGCCGCAAATTTTTTAGTTAGACATCCAACATCTTTATTATTAGGATGCTTTTCTCAGATTTTTAAGAAAAATAATAGTAATTATTATTTAAAATCATATATATATATATATATATATATATATATATATATATATATATATATATAAAGAAAATGAGAGAAAAAGAGATAGATAGATAGATAGATAGATAGATAGATAGAGTCTTCAGACACAATGAAAAATATGGGGTCGTAATGTTATGTGTGAAGTTGAGTGTAGTTTAAAAGATTATCGACGGTTTAACAAATGCAGAGATTTTGTAAACGAGGTTTATTTCATACTTTAATTATAAAGAAGTTAAAAGTAAACTAATATGATCCTTGATAATGAATAAAAATATAGCCGAAAAAATAGTGGCATATATACATTCGGACGATTTTTTATATAATTTTTGTAAGAAAAATGAAAATTATCATGAACTGTAAGAATGACAACAAAAATAAAAAATACCTTGCTGTGGGGAAGTTTTTAAATGAAGCTTGTATAAAGAGGGATAAAGCTTCATATATATATATATATATATATATATATATATATATATATATTATATTAGTCCCAGCTTGAAGGCTGAACAATATATATATATATATATATATATATATATATTTTCTTCAGAAATAATCGTATAACAAATCGTATTCATTTTTAATCTTTAATAGTAATAAAAATAATTCCTGTCGAATTTACATTTACAATGAAAAAACAATTATCTCAACATTAGGATCGAAATTTTAATATTAATGATTCCAAAAATAAATTAAATATATTGGCCAAAAGAAAATTTAGAAAGACAATGAAGAATGTTTGAATCCCCAACAAAATACGTGAGATTATTCAAATTGAGAAAGTAAACAGAGAAAAAAATTAAGAATAACAACTAAAGATCTATAAAAAAAAAATTTCATTTTTCCAAAAATTTAACGGGAAAGGATAAAAACATTTCAGATTTATTGGAAATAAAAATAATTTTAATTTTAAGTTTTAGAGTTGAACTGAATGCTCCATATGAGGAATTACTACAGTATTTATATTAGTCGGACTATTGTCCTCATCTTTTTGTCATATTTTTTACAACGTTTTGCCGTTGCTCCGGCCTTCTTCAGGTGGTTGGAATTTCGAACTGAACCCTTTATTTCGATCACTGGGGTAGACTGTTCCAGTTCCACGTGCCATGTTTGATGAATGTCAGTTATCAGTTATCTCCTGCTAATTTTCCCCTCTGAAAGTTCTCCACTGCCTTAACCAGAATTGAACTCATTGTCAACTAACCAACGCCTTTATCCACTGTGCCATGTGTCCTTGAGGACATCTGGGTATGAACTTCTGAGTATTATAAACCCTAATGTTTTCAGCATCATTTTTTTCACAATTTTTTTTTTTTTTTTTGTTTATCATTGCATGTCTTTGTTAGTTCATATTGCAACTTTTTATCATTGCTTTTTCTGGCACTACTTATTACTGGTTCCCATATTGTATTTATTTCTATGCTTGGTCGGCTCAGGAGATTTTTGTGGCCTAGCATATGTGCTGATTCCTTAAGTTTACAAATTTTCCAATGGTGTTCAATGGTCCAATGTAAATACTGTACATAATAACTCATCTCAGAAATATAGACAGACTCTGAGGAATTACTAGTTAGGCCATAGTTTAGCACTTTCATGGAGAAAGTCAACACGCCCATCTTAGTATATGCAACTGTAGGGAAATTCTTGGTTAGTATACAAAACTGTCAAATTATAATCCTTTTTAAGTTGAGTATTGCGTCGAGGTTAAGCCGGGAATTATTAGAGTTAGAGTTCGGAACTATATTTTGGAGTTCTCGCAAGAAAGACTCTTCAAGTCAATGACTACATTTATTTAAGACAATGTTCCTTCAATTTCTGTAAAACTGGGATATGTCCCACTTAGACAATAAAGAAAGAAATGTAATTAAATAATTAAGATTTTGAAAACAAAAAAATATTGATTATGTGGTAGCTTCTCCAGATATAGATCCAACAGAAAAAAATTTCATAAAAAGTAATGTCCCAGATTATCCTCACAATATTCCGCAAACAGCGGGAATAAAAACATGTTCATGAAAGTTACCTTCAAATTTGAAGCATAAATTGAATCTGTATTAAAAACGTCCGCGATGGAAGACTATAAAAATGCCAGAGAATGTCAAAAACTCACAAAGATATTTAAAATAATTTTAAAAAAATATTTAAAAATAAATTATTCACTTATATAATGTTTAATTTCAAATATAAGGGGAAAGATGTATTTTTCATTTTTCTAATTCATTTATCAATATTAAATTTGGTAGGCTAAAATCTGACATATTCAAAACAAATTATTATAAACGTTTCTGAGAAAGATCGATGACATTAGCTGGACTTCTTATTGTTATGTTGTTCCTATGACTGCAGATATATCCAGAAAATTTGACCAACATTTCACTTGCAAATTTAAATCGTCTCAAAAGATAGAAGAATTATTAGCAGCATGATAGATAGATAGATA
>CAHIKZ030001703.1:605000-700000 GCA_903632075.3 Acanthosepion pharaonis
ATTCATCACTGATTACACTGTGGAGTGTATCAAATTATTATACTATATATTGAATATAAAATATATACTATATATATTCGTGATCCATAATCTATATTTATAAAGAAAAATGCTTAAATAAAATGACATTTGGAATTTTCAAAAATTTAGATAAAGGAAAAATATTAACAGATAATGCTAGGGAGAAAATATTAAGTACCGATAAATAATCAGTTCGTAACTTCAACAAAAACAAGTAAGAAACAAAAATATAATGAAAAAATATATATATATATATATATATATATATATATATATATATATATATATACAATATGTGTATATCAGTGTATATATATATATATCTACCGTCCAAAGTATATATATATATATATATATATGCATTTATGTATATATATATATATATATAAAAATTTTGTATTTGTATATTTTAAATAAATGGTTCTTGATCTAAATTTCGGCTATTCCAATGAATTAAATTTAAAATATAGAATGAATAAAACTATATATATATATATATATCTATATATATATATATGCGTGTGCATTAACATTTGTGTGTATGTGTGCGTGTTATTAACGTTGTAACCATGTTTCAAAATGATTTTTAAAAACATGATTAGAAATAAAGAAAAAAAACATATTTTAAATCAAATTATTTATAGTTATTAATGCTTTGTAAATTTACATTATAATTATTTTAAAAAATAAAATATATATAATATATATATATATATATATATATATGTTATATATATATATTTATAACACACACACACACACACACTGGTTTACACACACACGTTTAATTTTAACCGCTCTGTATATAAAAATATATATATATATATATATATATATAAAACGGAATCAGAGGAAAATGAACCAATTCAGCCTCATTTCGATTTGAACTGAAAGCCCGGACGTCATTGCATGCTAGATTAGAAAATAGTGGTGAAGCAGTCTTTTGTGAATGACATCTCACTAAAAGTCTGAAATAGATTTTTCGGTTGAGATCTGTGTAGGAAATGTGAGTTTCAAACAATTGAGGTATTCAGAGTTACTAATCCCCAGGCCATTCGAACCTCTTTGTTCTTTGTATTTATCTATAATGAAAGGGAGAAGCCAGGATTCATACCTGGCAGTAGCACGAATGTAATTATTGACTGTAATTCGAACACGGCTTTCCGATTTTTTGTCCGAGTAAATTAGTTGCGCAATCATGAATGTTTATGAGATATTCCCAATCAGTATATATATCTATATATATATATATATATATATATAATTCGATATATATATATATATATTGGAATTTACATCCCTGTGTGATATGTCACCGTAAACCTATAAATATAGTGTGTGTGTAAATAATCAGACCTACAAGATATATAATATTCTGTAACCATATATAGATATTTTTATTTTATAAAAATAGTATATATATATATAAATATATATATAATATTATAAATAATCTTTTTTAATTTAATTGCAAAATTAAATTCGGGACTTTTATTTATATTTGTGAAACATCTCATAGAACTGTGTAGTGGAAAAAACATATTTTAAATCAATTAATATATATATATATATATATATATATATATATATATATATATATATATATATATAAAAATATATAATCCTTATTTTAGAGAGAGAGAGAGAGAAAGAGATATAGCGAACTATATATATATGCTTTATAAACAAACAACCGACATTTTAAATAAAACGGACTTCTTCAATAAATATTGGTTGTTTTGAAATTTCAAATATTTCAAATAATAAGTTTGACAAACCCATACACATTTATTCAAGAATAGGAAAATAGGAAAAATAACTTTTACACAAGTTTCAATAGCCCAAAAACATAGATTACAAAGTAATATGGTATATTTATATATATATATATTTATATATATATATATATATATATATATATATATATATATGCGCCAAGAGAATATGCTAAGAGTTTTTAATAGATGCTCTTTCAGTCCCAATTGTAGGAACTTATGTATTTTTAAAACTTGTTCTGCATTTTAACCTGTTTTTTATACCTTTTCGTTGTCAGTTATATATATCTATTTTTGAATATTTATATTATATATATATATGGGAATGAAAATATATATAGTCAAAGGAATGACATTTGATTTACCATTTGAATTTACAAAACCAAAATAGATTTTTAAATATTAAATATTATAACATCCAATAAAGTTTTATCATATCATATAATGAAACAGCAAAAATTTTTTGAATTCAATTGAAAATTAAATTCTGTCCTTGGTATCTTTATTTATAATAAATATATCATATATATATAAATATAAAATCTATATAACCATATTTATATTTTTTACTTAAAAAATCAAAAATATATGAATCAAATATTTTTCTTTTAAAATATAAAACAGTTATTAAATTTTTCAATCCGTTTAGTCTTATTCAATATTGTAAAATTTTTCAATTAAACCATATTTAAAATTATATAGAAAAATGGACTAAATATATATTAATCATCCATTAAACATAGCAAAAACCGAAAGCCATTCCTTCTCGGTTTAAATCATCAAAAAAAAAAAAAGTTTAATAAAAAAGCTGGTCAATGAAAAATTTAAAACAAAACAAATTGAAATTGTAGATCATAAATATCATAAAAAAATTATTCATTTAAACATCCAATGAAAATATAAATCTATTTTTTTTCCAAAATTGCATGTTTAATCAAGGTAAACAACGTTTCAATTTGACAAAAAAGCCCTAAAAAAAAAATGTTATAAACATAACACATCAAAACACACAAAATCAACATTCGTTGAAACACACACACATACAAAACATATAAAAAAAATGTATTTGACAAACAAAAAATTCTCAAGTCCAACAAACAAAGAGGTGGTTTAAAAACCAGTCAAAGGGGCTCCTTCCTAAACTTTTATTTAGTTCGTCGACGGATTTAAAAATTTTTTAAAAATGTTTTCAAAATTTTTCTATTCGGACAAGGTGATCATTTACTGACATCTTGGTGGAAATTTAACCAATGTCTAAATTGAGCAAATCGGACAGATGCCGTTAAAAATCATCGACATTTACTTAGGATTTTCTAAAATGTTCAAATGATTAATCCTCTGCCAATCCAGTTATTTTCAGACTGGCTATTTTAGCCATTGAATTGAAAGCATTTGGTCTGGACTTGGATGTTTAGATAAGAAGCAAACGTTTTGGAATAATGGTTTTACTTGTAGATGAATTGGTCGATTTTGATTTGCTAGAATCAATTGTTTACAGATTATTTACATAAGGCATTTTTTTAAAACTATATATTTATCATAACAATAGGTTGTTTTCAAAATGTCATTTTTTTTATCAAAAATAGAAAATTTATTGAAATGAGAGAAAAATTTTCTTTTGCTGCTTGGGAAAAAAAAAAAAGATGAATTTGGAAAATAAAAAGAAAGAAAGATTCTTTGAAGATACTTTGAATTATAAATTTTGGCAAAAGTTATGATAGAATTTAGTTAATATTAAATAAGATTTTTATTCAATTAAAAAAAATTTTTGAAGTAGAAATAAGCGGTTAAAATATATGTTTCAAGCAATAAGAATTCTAAATAATAAATATATAACAGTATTAAATATATTTAGATAAACTTTATAAAAATTCAATGTATTTTATATATATATATATATAACATATATAAAATTCGTCAAAATTATTTGGTATTTTGATTGATTTTATATAAGTGTATATGTAAATAATAAATAACTTACGAAGATCTTCTCAAATGGCTGAATATGTTGAATTTAAAAGTTTTTATTTAATGAGAAAAATAGGTCAACATTTGCATTTTTTTCCCTGAATAATCAAATCCCAAGAACATTTTTTTTATATATTTTATGAGAAATAACTTTTTAAATTTCATCCGTATTCTTTTGGTTGAGAAAATTTTCTAAACAAAATTTTAAAAACAAGTTATTCAGTTTTTTTATTAAGTTTAAATATATATGAACAATTTATATCCATATATATGAATTGTATGTTAATAGAAGGTATAACAATAATTTCATTATAGCAATATGTATTTACACCTCAGATTAAAAGAATATGTAAGAAGAAATAACGGGTATATATATCCATATAATAGACATTCGTCATATATTAAATATATATTTATACATACGGATTTGAGAATTTTTTTAGCGATCTCTGGGAACGCGGACTGATCATCAAAAGATGAATTTTTAAATCAGTATACATGTAAAAAAAATTAATTAATAAATTTATAATTTACACACATAGAAATATATGACGGTAAGTAAATATAGAGTTATAGAATATGAAAATAGTTAGAAAACTATAAAATTAATTTATGGTTTCACAAATGTATAGAAAATTTGACAACAAAAAAGAATTGTTGGAGTTTTATATAATTTATTAAATCTCAAATAAACTCTCACCAGAAATATATTTTAAATCACATCAACATAAACAAAAAAAACGTTTCCTATGTGTTGTCATATTGAATTAAAAACGAGAAGAAAAATAGAGTGGCATTTCGTTCTGAATATATATATATATATATATATATATATATATATATATATATATATATATATATATATATGAAAATATATAGAAAATAGGAAGGAACTGGTTAGGTAAATAATCCAAAGTCCTTTAGTATTTTAGTTATTATTTTTAAAAATAGTGCTCGATACAAAAGTAGAGCATAAATATAATTATTTATTTAAAAATATGATTCAAATGAATCATATTTTAAATAAATAATTTATAAATATATATATTATATATATATATATATATATATATATATATATATATATTTTTATCTGAGACAATAGGAATTTTTTGGAATTCAACATGGAAAATTTTGTTTAGATTTTATGAGTTCTTTTCAATATCAATATGCCTGGGCACTAAAAATAAAAAGGGATAATTGATTTTGTGAAATAACGATATAATAAACTGATTTGGACTTTATCTAATTGTCGAATTCTTCATATTAGATATCAAATAGTTTATATTTAACGAAGGATTTAAAAAGTGCTTTTTTTAAAAGCCAAAAATAAGGACGCCAGAATAAAGATTATTTTATTTTTCCCCAAAAACAAATTTTAAGTTCAGCCATATATTTTTAAGTATAAATGTGAATTGGAATTGAGGGTTCAACAGGCAATCTTTTTATTAGGAAATAATCGCCCCTCGATAGACTAATTTTTTTAACGAACAGAAACAGTTGAGATTATGTAAAATGAGTTGTAAACATAAAAGACAATCGAACTACAATTAAAAAAATAACAAAATTTTCAGTGAAAGATCCCGAGAAATTGTTTAACATTCATTGTGAAACTTTGGAGATATGGAATCAAAAAAATTAACAACATTAAAATATTTTAAATAATAAAATAAATGTTTTGAATTATTCAATAAGGATTATTATTTTGAATGGCGTTTCCAAAAGGATTTGGGCGATTTACTAAATTTATAATTTAAACATTTCGTTAACTCAAATGATTTTATCTGTGCCAAATTCTGAAATTCATTTATAAAAAGTTTAGGTAGATGCTGGCCTTTAAAATTTGGACGCCAATATGATCTGAGGGTTGAAATTTTTGAATTAACCTCATTCCCCGTGATTGTCCTATTCACGCAAAACCAATTTTTTGTAAGAAAAGGGGAAATTGGGATGACAACATCAGCGGTCCCGTAAATGGCAGCTACTGTTTCAAAATTTCATGTGGCATTCTAAATTATGCCAGCATCATTCATTGATAGTGACGAGCATTGGGTGATAAAATGGGCCACCATCGATAAACTTAGTGGTTTATGCCAAAAACTGAAGCAGATGGCTTATTTCGAGGATATTAATGGAAATCTATTTCTGATTTTAATTTCCATTTTATTTTTTTACAGGTTTTAAATTTATTCCGTTTTACCAGAACCGTTATTTTCTGTCGAATAAACGCCTTGTTGAAATTAATTTTCACCAGTTTTTATTTTGAGTTAATATAGTTTATATGGAAAATATCAGAGAGAAAATGTAAGATATTTAAGATTTTAATTTATAAATTAATAATAGAGATGATGAGAATTTAAAATGAAATTATTTAGAACGATGTTTCGAAACATTTGAATCTTAAACTATAAATTGATTTTGTTTTTTCCACGTTCTTTTAATTCTTAATTTTATAAAGAAATATTTTTTATTATTTAAATTGTATAGTTCGAATATCATATGAAGAAATTAAACTATATATATATATAACTTTAATGCTTCAAAAACAAAACTGTTCTCTATTAATCACCAGAAAGATCCTTCCCTTCCATTAAATGTCTGACGCTCAACTTGAGTTCGAAAAAACATCTCAACTTCAGAAAATGTTTCTAACCTGCGATGGCTTAAATGCATCGGTCAAAATTGACGGCTGACACTGAGATGGAAATTTGGCTCCTGTGTGGCGCCAGGAAATTTTTCTCCCGGAATCGATCCTCCAGATCTACAAATCAACAATTCGCCCTTGCATGGAGTATTGCTGCCATAACAAAACCCCCTTCTGTTTGCCTCGGGGGTTCTTGATAGGCTCCAGAGGCGGATATGCAATATAATTGGCCCTGCTCTGGCATCTCGTCTACAGTCACTTTCTTACAGACGCGCCGTCGCCTCCCTCTGTTTGTTTTACAAATACTTTCATGGTAATTGCTCCGAGGAGCTGCATTTGCTGGTTCCCAGACTTCATGAGTTCAAGCGCCCTATGAGGCTGGCATCCCGCTCTCACCCCTTCACTGTCGAAACTCCTAAATGTAGCCGTCTCTTCTACTTTCCAATAGCTTCATGTCTCGCACCTCTCGCCTGTGGAACTCCCTTCCCTATTCCAGTTTCCCTGAGAGCTATAATCTCCAACTATTCAAATGTAATGTCAATCGACATCTCCAGTTGCCTTGATCTATCCACACAACCTTTTCTCCTCATCCTTTCTTCTATCACTCCTATCTGATCTTTGCTCCAAATTTTCTGTAACCCCTTGCGTTTTAGAACTTTTCGCCTTGCTTGGGCTTAAAAAAAATAAATAAAAAATAAATATATCGATATATATATTCCCAGATAATATATAAATATATAATTATTTATTTGAAAATTTTCTTTAAATTGTTAAAAATCACTTACAAAAATTTCTGATTTTAAATTAGTCAAATGAAGATATCACCGTTTGATATGACAAAAGAAGTGTGGAAAAAAATGGTTGTTAAACTTGATGATGTAGAAAGTTCTAGTGTTTATCAAAAAATGAATGTTGAACATAGTGATTTTATTTCATTTTATCAATTATATTCTCAGATTAAATAACCAATTTGCAAACCTTACTTGTTGGTTATTTGGAATTTTTTTATATGAGATAGTTTTTATTCTATATATATATATATATAAATATATATATATATATATATATATATATATATAAAATGATATATATATATATATATATTATATATATTCGTATGAATATTTTTCTGAATATATATAAGTAATCCTATAAATATATAATATAGTTACAAAAACACAAAACCATATTTTGAGGAAAATTTAAGAAAAATGGGAAATCAAAATATAGTCTGTGTTTGATGATTTAAATAAATGCATCTCATGTAATTTTAAATTCCTGGTGAATGAACAAACAACAGACACTGAAAGATGCAAAAAACACACTCTTTGTTTAGCGATTTTGACAAAGTTTTCGATAATTATGCCCCAATTTCTCAATTTTAAAAATAGTGTATTACAGAAATTGAGCCTTCTTTAATGATAAATGTTACCAAAGTTGGAATTCATTGAAGATTCACAATGTCCTTTAAGAATATATATATAAATATATATATATATATATATATATAAATATTTGTGTTAGTGTTTAAATATGTATCATTATGTATGAATATATATATATATTTTAAAAAATTTTCAGTTATCTGTTGGAATAAGACTTTTCATTATTTCCATCGTTTATTTCATATTGAACTGAATTGTATTTTGATGAATATTGTTCTTGAAAAAGGTTATTTAAACCGAAACGTCAGACGTCGAACATTTTTCATTTAACTAGACTGCTAAAAGGATTTTTGTTTGTTTTTTCAAAATTTTTCATATATATATATATATTATATATATAAATTTACATGGGATGTGTCTGTAATGTGTGTGTGTGTGTGTGTGTGTGTGTGTGTTTGTGAGTGTTTAAACTGTTTGTTTCAATTTTGTCCGTGTGTGTGTCTGTTTGTGTCTGTGTCATATACATATACATACCAAGAATAAATATTTGGAGTCATCTGAAAATTTCCAAATACGTATATTAATAAGGAACACCGACACATACGTAGACGGAAGCAGTGCAAATATTATACATTTATCTTGAAATTACATGTTAAAACATTTTATTAAACCCCTCCATTAATCTTAGCCTTATATCGGAATCTGTCTTTTAAAGTGAAAATTTGATAAACATTCATACGTTGGGGGTCACGAGATCACAAAATATAAAAAAATAATAAAAAAATGTCTTCACAATTTAAATACATAATATTGAAAAAATGCCACTTCCATCTAATTATTTTCATTTATATATATATATATATATATATATTTATAGATAGATATATATATGTTATATATATCAGAATACACATGTTTTATAAATAGCTTTATATGATATTGTCATTGATTGATGGTCATATTTTCCATTATTCGATGTAAAAACAAGACATTTACTATAATTTTATATATACATACATATATATATTTTTCTTACCATTAAATGAGTGATAAAAATGCACAATTTTGTGTCAAATTTCTTCAAGCTTATATTTTTTATTAATATATTAACATACACACACATATATATATATATATATATATATATATAATATATATATATATATATATATTTATATATGTGTGTGTGTATATATGTGTGTGGGGGCTGTGATCCCAAAATTGATTAAGAAAATTATATATATAGTTATGTATAGAATTCCGGATAAATGTATATCAATAACCATATCAAGACAATTTTCATTACATATTTTCAAACGTCATTATGGATATAATTTAAGGACAGTAAATTATATATATATATATATATATATATATATATATATATATATATATATATATATGTGTGTGTGTGTGTAAAATTTTATACAGACTGCTTGTTTATACTGAAAGTCGCGTGAATATCTGCATTCGATAACATCTATTGCTGCAATTAATGCTGATAAAATTTCACGAATCCTGGTTTTGAAACGAAAATCTAGGGTTGGTTGAATTCAAATACATCTTCAATATTAATTCTTAAAACAATAGCCGTCAAATAAGACAAACTGTAGACACACTACATTTTCCATTTTAGAACTCCCAAACACCTGACTTTTGTTAACACAGTCATTACGTAAGAAAAATTATACAGAAAATCCAGCAGAATATTACTGCTTTAGTGATGTTTTTGGATCTGTTTTTATATGTATATATATATATATATATATATATATATATATATATATATATATATATATATGTATTTTATATATATATATATATATTGCGATCAAAATAAATAAATATTATATATATATATTTTATATATATATATACATACATATATATATATATATATATATATATATATATATATATATATATATATATATATATATATATATATATGAGAAGCAACAATTGTTTAGTGTATTGTGAAAACTAATGGCAAAATGGAATTATTTTTCCGTTAACGCATTTCGGTCATTTTGGATTTAACCTAACTAAAATTTTGTTTACATTGATGTTTTCACAGTGTTGTCCGACTGTCTTGTCACCTGCAACATAAAGTAAAGAGAACAACAGAAGGACAAGCTATACAGTAATACAATGCACACACACACACTAGATTCAGTTTATTCTCTTTCATTGACGCTGTCACACTTTGAGAAGCCTATCTTTCAACTTGTAGGAGCTCGTGTCAGCCATCTGAAGCAAAAAAAAAATTATATTATCTTTGAGTTATATGACATTCGGACCACCCTGTACATGTCTACTCGAGGACGAGGGGATTCAGATTTTTTTAAATTTCGAATTCTATTTGTTAATACGTAAATATCACAAAGTAATTAAGAACTTTACGCGTCACACGAAGAATGTTTTATAATTCGTCATTTAGTTCCTAAATGTTTTTTGCCATTTAACAATTTACATTTTATTTTCTGCCACATACCACAAACTGGTAAAACATTAACTAGATAAAGACGCCGTATCTTGTACTATTCCTCAATGTCAAAAGTGTTTATTGGAAACATAGCAGAAGAGATTGATCTTTCCCACAAGTGGTTCAAATTATTTTGATCTTGTGAGTGACAACAGCGTTGTAAAATGGCGTCTAGTATGAAAGTTGTAGGAAGTAAATTTGTGGCACTAAATTTCTTCATACAAAATAAAAGGCAACCATTGACATATATCAAAGCTCGCTGGACGTTTACGGCGATAACAAGTGGATGCAAACACAGTTTAAACAATGACAACAAAGATGTATGTGACAAGGCATCCAGGCACCCATTGCTCCTCTTTCAACTAACGAAATAAGCGCACTGGATATATGGAGCCTTTGGTAATAACTATGTAGTAAGAATCTCGTTCTATATGATGAATTGTTTTAGAGTAGTCATATGTCCTTGAAAGGGATATATTTGATCGAAGTAGGTAAGTGGTTTAGGCTACTGTAACTGAGTAGAACAATCTAGCAGGTAACAGTAATGGAACTGGTACACCTCGTAGTCGCAGTCAATAGGTGTAGGCAACAAGCTGAAACCTAGGATAGCCAATGGCGTAGTCCAATGGACATCGTCATCCTGTACCTCTACATCAGCCTGTATTTATGGCTGACACCAGCCGATCATATTCCTGTGAGGGGGAACACAAGTGTATCCATATTCATTACATCAAGTAGTAATATCCTTTTACACAAAAACGAGTTTATCTCAAGTGTGCAAGATTAATTCCTTCTCTGGAGTTTTTAACCCTATGCAAGCGTACTAATAAACGGACACATTTTACGATTGGTGCTAAAGACAGAGATGTAGATCAGACCACTTCTCAGATTTCTTAAATAAAATAAAATTGTTTTTGGAAAATTTGGAAGTTCAACATACCAAGAATATTTCGACACGTTCTAACAAAAACAGCGAATCACTAATATACGCACGCACACCCATATATATATATATATATATATATATATATGTGTGTGTGTGTGTGTGTGTTTGTATTTGTGTGTGTGTACGTGTGTGTGTCTGTGTGTGTGCCTGTGTGCGTGTGTGTGTGATCATAATATTTTGCTTTACTTTGTTCTGAGAACTTTTTTTAAAAGTAAATGCTACGAACTGGATTTTTATTCCACTTCTTTCTCTCATTTATATATATATATACACACATATATATATTTATATATATATATATATATATATATATATATATATATATATATATATATATATATATATATATATATATATATATATATATATATATATATATATATGTGTGTGTTGCGTGTGTACGTGTGACAGAGAGAGTGTGAGTGTTTGTGTGTTGCGTGTGTACGTGTGACAGAGAGAGTGTGAGTGTTTGTGTGTTGCGTGTGTGCGTGTTTATGTACTATGTCGTGATGAATCTGGCATGAATGACTGATGAGTGATGGCCAGAAAGAACTCTAGTAAGAGATAATGTGATGAAAACTTACTCATTCTCACGAAAAGCGAAGGAGAGAGAATTTGGGCTGAATCACAGACGTCGATCGTCCAGCTCAGACAACTAGACTTAACGTTAAAATATAAATTGATTGTTTATACACGCATAATAGGCCTGGAGAGACGCAAACGAACGCGTATACACGAACATCGATTCTAGCCACAACAAAGCAGATGAAAGACGGTTAAGCTTTGGAATAGGAAGGGAGGCAAAAAACAAGGTTACATGAACAGAGCGAGAAGTGGCATAGATGTTTTGGGTCGATGATCGAGTGAGAAAGGCCAGTGTGAAAGCAATGAACCTAACGCTGAGCAGTGACGATATCTGGTCAGTTTGTTTGGAAAGAGGAAGTAAACGTATTAATATCTGAAGGTATAGAAAACTAAAATATTCTACTGTGCAAAAATCAAAGCCCAAGGGGGGAAAAGAAGTTTATAGTTCTTTTTCGTTAAGGGTCAAAAGTAAAAGTCAAAAAGTAAAATCATTCAAAACCTCGTACCACCCTACACATATACAAGCGTATTTATGTCTGCTCACATGTGTCTGGATTTCCCTCTCCGTATCTACATATTTTTAGACGATGTATTAATGAGTACTTTAATAACAATAGCTTTTTTGTTAGTGGATTTCATGACAGTAATTGTGAGTTCAATCTCTTGGCAGGGCAGTGTGAGCAATAACTGAGAAGGATTAAAATAGAATTGGACGTGATATTCCAAGATATGAACAGGGGAATGAGAACAATATACTCAAGTAGAATAAATAAAGACCTGTTTTCAAAATTCACTGTAGGATACACGGATCGACATAAATTTGATAAAATTGGATGCTGGGGGTGGGCACAACAATCGATACGTTGCTGAAACAGCAATAAAGAGGAGGGCAATAGCCAGCATGGGACTAATTTATGTAAAATGTTCATAGTTATCTCATCTGTTTCGATCAATCGCGCACTAATAACTCTGTGAAAAGTATGAATTTTTACTTCAGTCTATAGCGTAAACGGGAGTGTAGATGGGATTGTCAACCTGTTTACAGGTAGGGGATCTTTAAATTTCGAAAGGAAGAGAAAGCAGGAGGCAACCGATGTATATACCAAAAATCCATGATATTTCACTGGTCATTTTTAAAATCATAGCGTAGTCAAAATAACCAACATTTTTAAAAAATATTTCACCCCAAGCAAGTCGCATAAACCATTAAGCCATAAGGAATTACAGAGTGTGAAAAATGTGAGAAAAGATAAGCTTATTAAATAGAGACTATTAAAAGAAGAGAAAGTAAAAAGCATAATGGCAAGTGATGTTGCATTTAAATTTTCGAAGATCGTAGCTGACCCAGATGAGATTTCTCCTAACGAGAAATGCGATAGAATAAATTGTTAGCATAGAAATTGCATCTAGCTATATCAAGTATAAAATCAGGAGACGTAATTACCAATCTAGTACTGCGCTTAAATTAGGAATATCGAGGCACCAAAGAGGAAAGCTGATCAGAAAAAATGCCATGAAAATATTTAGAGAGAAAGCAAAGGGAAGCTACGTTGCGGAGGTGGGTAAGTCAGAATTGATAATAATGTATATTCTTCTTTGGATTTTGGTAAGAATCTATAAATATATAGCGAAGCACCAGACCAGATATATCAGCAATATTCAGTGCATAGACAAATCGTAGTGATATAAATGTCTATGATTTTGGACCCCCCCCAAAAAAAAATTGTCTAGCACAAAACAGTGAACAACCTTTCGTAGCAGACCTAGAAATTGATCCATTATAATCATTTCCCTTAAATCAGGTGGAAAATGTTAGCCCGGCAAAGCGCTGGAGATAAACAGTCACTGCAATATTTAAAAAGGAAAACAATATTTGTTTTAATTCCGATTAATTGAACTTTAAATTAGTAAATATTCCTCGATTTTTATTTTTTTAATTTTTAAAGATTTTTTTTATTAAAGTGATTAATGTTCTGCTGACAGATTTGCAAAATGGCCGACTTTAGAGATTTCAAAAACAATAAATATTTCCAATCAATTCAAATTGGGTTTTCATGATTGCAACGAATTCTGTTTATTGCAATTATTAAATTAATCCTCTAACTAAAATTTAAACTAGAATAAAAATTCAAGAAGGAATTTTCATTTAAAAAATGTATTTTTAAAACTTAGGTATCGTTCTTTATCTGTACATATATATATATATATTCTTATTTGTATACATATATGTGTGTGTATACATTGATATATATATATATATATATATATATATATATATATATATATATATATATATATATATATATATATATATATATATATATATATATATATATATATATAGATAGATATGTATATGTGTGTGTATATACATATATAGATATAGATAAAGATATAGACAGTATAGAGAGATATAAAGTTTGCAATAGCTGAATTGTCAGCATTTATATTTTTAATTTCGCGTATGCACGTTGTTTTCGATTAGGAGTGATCACGTGAGACGTTGGATTGATCACTAGCGACGGGGTCGCTATGCCTCCATTAATCTTCCCATAGGGCCTCTGTTTCAACACGGAAGCCTACATCAAGTGCATTGAGTGGGTAGCGTTGCCGTCGCTCAAGAGTGTGATTGCATGAAGAATATATGTCTGATAGAACTCTGCACCATGCGACAAAAACAGGACAGCACAACCATGGCTGTCAGATAATTTCTGTGACCACATCTGCACCTTTCATTTGGTCACTTGACTCCACAGAACTCAACAAGCTTTTGTGCGGGGCAGTTGAGCGAGAGACCAAAAAAGTCTTTAAACGTCAAAGACGAATTGAAGGCATAGATTATGGCAGTATTAACCAACTTATACAAAGAGATTGTCGCGAAAAAATACACGAGATTCCGACGTCGTCTCGAGGCCATGGTTGAAGACAATGGAAAATTTATTGAATAAATAGTATATCAAAATATTTTTGTGTGAGACTGGTAATACATCTGTTAAAATGAGGTGTCAGTGTTATTTTCACTTATGTATCATTTAAACGAATATGTATCCAACGCACCGACTATATATATCAAATGCAGATAAAACATGGATCGGAATCCAACAGGATGATAAAATAAAAGAACAACTATTAAACGTATATCAATGACATGTTTTACAAGAAAAATCTTAAGGTGATATACGTTTATATTGTTCTTTCATTTTATCATTCATATATATATATATATATATATATATATATATATATATCAAACATATATACATATATATATATATATCCAAACAAAATATATATATATATATATATCCAAACAAATATATATATATATATATATATATATATATATATATATATATATACATATATAAATATATATATATATATATATATATATATATATATATTCAAACAAATATATACATATATATATATATATATATATATATATATATATATATATATATCCAAACAAATATATATATATATATATATATATATCAAACAAATATATATATATATATATATATATATATGCGTATGTATGTGTATGTGTGTTCTGTGTGTGTTCTATGTGTGTGTGTGTGCGTGTATTCGTATATGTTGTGTCTGTTCATTTGTATGTATATATTTAATTGACTTTTTCTTTGCTTTGTTCATAGACAAATATTTATTTTTTCAGTTATACCCTCCTTAACTTTCATCAATTAAACCCTCTTTTTTCTATACATCTTTGGCCATGTATATAAAATGTTGATAGTTGTTTTTTTTTTACTCGCGTATTAATAATATTAGGCTTGAATCTAGGTGAGTCAGTCTATTTGTGTGTCATTTCTTGTATATGCTTATAATTGTATGTATATGTGTTTGATATTATTTTCTTTGATGTAAATTCTCTATTTCCTTTGTCGTCCGTGCATTTGCGCGTTTATATATCTAAAATATTTATGTGTTTCTGTTTTATGTTGTGATTGTGTCTCTCTTGTCATTTATAAAACTCTTTCCCCTGCCCACATCATCTGAATTCAGATCCCTTCAATCGTATGTAAGTTGCGGTTGATGTTTGAATCTCCTGAGATCAACGTTTGCTCAAAATGAAAATTTGGCTTTTCGATTTAAACAATAAATAAATAAATAAAAATATATGTAATTTTCTTCCGGCCCTTCTTCGAATAATTTTATAACTTTTTAAACTTAATACAAGGTTAAATTTAAAATTTGTAATTTTTATTTTTTAACTTTTATTGTATAATTAAAAAATTAATCAGTTAGAATGATTTCGAAATTAGTCTAATATTAGCATTAAGGTATTAATAAATAGTATCTAACTTTCGCTGTCAAGTTTTTGGGATTATCATATACTTGTATTTTGATTGGTCATTGTAGCTCACGTAACTTCTGAGGGGAGTTTGGTTTGTTTTAACTTTTAAAATTCTTTATTCTGTTATCAATACCATCAGCTGACAAGACACCAGAACGTTCAAACAAAATGGTTATATTTGTAGTGATGTTATAAAATGTTTATATTATAATTTTTGAATAAATACTATTTCACCTACTCAATATTGAGCACTCTTTTAAGAATAGTATTTTTGGTTATTGGAATTTTATTCCGTCTATACCAATCCCATATATATATATATATATAATATATATATATATATATATATAGGGTTTCTAGAATTATTGCGGAGTAGATAAAAGAAAATACTATAAACCATCAAGAATAGCACTGTATTGACAAAGCGTTGTCAAGTTTTGCATAAATAGGTAAATGTTAGGTAAACGTTTTATCTATTGCAGCGTCTGATTCGCTTGCTATCTTCAGCACTACATCGATGTGGTTTCATTCCATTACTTATTGATTTTGTCCATACCTACTTGCAATTAATATTATTCCAAATTATACACACATATAAACTCCCACGCACACACGTTTTTATATATATATAAAAAAAAAATATTATTAAATTCTTCTGACAAGATATGTATCTTATAGTTTTTACTGTATAAATCCGAATCAGAATTATAAAGTTCAGCACACATGTCCGAAAACTTACGCGCCACAATAAATATTATATCAAGCAAGACATCTATAAGGACCATAATAACATGAGAAAACTCCTTTTTGTAAACAGCTCGAGAATAACTCATAGATCCAATAACATAAATAGAGTAAATATTACTGAAGCCATCTTACCCAAGCTAGCTCTCAATTGCATAAACAAAAAGAAAATCACACCAACACGCACGTTCCACGCCCATTGTTGCAACACGTGTTGGAAGGGACTTCTTGCGTTTTTAGATTATATCTTTTTAAGTTAAACATAATTATATCCTAAATGCGCTGCTTTTGACTATTAATATTATTAATATATTATTAATATATTATTAAAGTGCATACCTTTGGTCATGACTCACATGACCCAAAACCCTGGACACATTCATTATAAATATTTTGGAAATTTCATACATCATGTGCCGTTTTATTTTCCGAAATACAATTCGTAATTTAGAGGGGGGAAATGGACAAAAACAATTCCTTACTGCTTTATGGTGAAGATGCAAATAGGGCATGCAAATATAATGGACTGCCAGCGAAAAATTTAGTTTGTGTTCTTTTCTTGAATATCTTTCTTTTTTGTCAAAAGTCAGTTTTTTTTTTATGACAGAAAGTACAAAACATCAACATATGGAATTAGTAATTACTGTGGCCGTATTTGACTCAAAGAGATGCCAGAAACTCAGGTGGAAAGGTTCAGATTTTCCCATAGGGAATTTTTTTTTTTTGTAATTCTTCTTAACAGTAATCCCGAATCTCTTATAGAATGCGTAGTTTTCGATGGGACACGTATTTCTTCATTTCCTGTCACAATTATAATGATATTATTATTGGACAACCTCCCAAATGTTGAACACCATCACCCACAAGAAACCTTTTTTGTAGCACGTGTGGCAAAGAGCAACGTCAAACTGTTTAAATTCAATGTTCTCTTCTGACAGAAAATTAGACCGGAATAAACTAATATAGTTTCCATTGTTTAGGTTTGTATCAAGCTTTACCAATTTTTTTTCTAGAATCGCTTTTGATGCAGCCTCACGACATTTGGTGCCCAGCACCAAATTCTCCTGACTTTATGTTATTGTTTGTTTCTCCAAATGATATTTTTACATATCTTCTTGCGCTAAAATGTATCGCTATTTTGCATTCTTTATAAAACTTTGCTTTTTACCACTTTCCAGTATCCAGTGTCAGAATTTCTTTTGAAAACTTCAATTCTGATGATTTTTGGTTAATGATGTTTTTTTTGGTTTTTTTTACTGCGATATGCCAGTCCACGTTTTTTTTTGGTAATACTCTGCTTACTTTATCAATTGAAACTTTACTGCTATGATTTCCTTCTCTCTTCACTTGCCTGACTCTTAATTTTGGATTGTCGACTAAGAGCCTCAAATTCTTTCTTTCATCTATCTTGCCTAACCTTTATGATCTTATAACATTCCAGTATTAGAAGCATTCTTATTTCTAGAATGTCTAACTTGCCAGCGTATATCTTGTTGAGATATGTTCCCCTTTAAAAATCACAATCGCCATCATTATTTCAGAAAAAGATTTAAACATCATTTTAGTGTCAAAAAGAAATCTAATGTTCAACTACAAGTCTTGTCAAGTCACCTTACACTTATGTTAATAAAAATGAATTAATTGCTACTTAGAAATAGACATCTTAGCGTGACTTTATCATCTCAGATCGTTCACTGGCCCAAAAGTTTTACATAGATAATTTTTAACTTCAAGCAGTTATTTCTTTTGTTACACGTCCCCTACACAAACACAACTTCAAGGTGCACAGGCACCACTGATAAAAGCATAATGCTAAACAGTCTTAATTATTTGATTAAATAAAGGTGTATAATAATTTTATGTGGTGGATCCAAAAATTTGCACGCCAATGGTTCCATTAGAGAGAGTGAGTAAGAATGTAATATAGAAGGTAAAAATACATCATGTGTGAAGTTATTATGGAAATCAAATAAACCTCAATAACCCCAAAGGTTCTGAAACCATGACGTACTATACGCCAGCCCTGCTCAGGACGCAGCTGAGATTCTGAAATTGAGGCCGATTAAAAACTGCTTGATTTTCATAAATATTGTAAGAAAATTATTTTAACTATTTCTGAAAGTTCTAAGAATAATATTTTGATCGACACTTGGGAAGAATAGAATGTGATGAATGTTAAATAAATGAAAATATGTATTTTTGTTATGGACACTGATAATTATTAAGCAAAACAAAGATGTAAAGATTTCTGCTAAAAGATATGATCTAGATAATGTTGAAATGGAAATAGTCAAACTTTTAACAGAAGTCCTTATACAATCTACACCCAGCGATTGAATAAAGAGTCCGTTTCAAATTTCCATTAAAGTATCCGGTTTCAATAAGCCTGTACGTCGTCAGCCGAAATGTGTATGAGACAATCAATCATCTCAGAAATACAGAGAGATAAAACAAAATTATTCTAGGTAAGTTTCAAAACCTTTGCAAAAGTTTATCATAATTATATTTGCAAAAATCTGAGTATGATTTCTCTCCGTGTTGAAAAAATTAAACTCAGAAATAAGCGTATAAATATTACTTAATGATTTATAACACCTTTTTCCGTGAAAAGGATGTGTTAAAGGATGTGTTGAAAATGATGAAACAGATATTAACCATTTTCAAATGTGGTCAGAAGGAACCTTTGGTTTTCCAAATTCAATTGAATTGGTATATTTTACATATATTTCACAATAAAAATGGGTTTCATATTCACTGATTTGATTATCATTTCTTGTAATATATCAAGCTATGTATACGAATGCAATGTTTATTTCATCAGAAAGAGATAAATGTTCCAGATTGTCAATAATTTCTTAAACTTTTTCAACAAACTTTATAATCACAGTATGTTCATCGGTGACCTTGCTTAGCATCAAAAGCATAAATATTAACATTCTGATTTTAAAATAAATATCTGCTTAATATGCAGCTTTTCCATTCACTGTTGGACATTTATAAAATATGTGCCATCTTGTTTAGGAAGATGAGTGTATCATTCTTATCTGCACTTATTTCAGACTGAGTGAGAAGTGCATTATATGTTATTTTCTGAAAATACTCTGAGGCAAGTATAAAGCTTTTGTCTTTCGATGGGGTTTGGAGCAATCTGATTGTTTAACTTTTTTTCTGATTAAAAACGATATAAACGTTTAAGATGTACCAATTTTGTGCCGAGGTTTACTCCATTATTATCAAAGATTAGTTCCCCTCTCTTTTCTATGAGTCACAAATTTCAAATATTTTGCAACAGATGAACATAATCAAATATTAAATGTTTATTATCTTCATTTACCAAACGTTAATGAAGTAAATCGAAATATTAACTCATTCTGTTCAAATAAAAGGCTGATGTTAATTTTGAAATTTGAATCATTCTTTTCGAAACTTTGAACCCCCATTAAGACATATCAATAATATACCAAGTACTATTTGAACAAGTAGAGATGGATTGTCAAGTGACTTACCAAATAATCGTTTGTCATGATACAGTAACATTTACTTGATATATACTTCATCATGGAGAATTATGCTCCGTTTTTTATTGGCATTAATATTATGAAACGCAGAGAGCAAAAAAGGTTTTTTCATTAAGTTTTGTAATTTTTGATGACATCCTTCTTAATGTTGCTAATGATAGTATTGAAAATCCTGTCTTTATCTATTAAACAATGACCGTGAAGTTGTATAGTACTCAAAAGCACGTACTCTTATATCTAACCTGTATTTCATTCCAAACATGGGGGGGGGCATTGTTGAAAAGTGCTGACTCAAGATATCCTTGTGATCAAAAATCATAGAATTTAAATATCGGATAATTTCTTTCAAGGTTGGCCAAGTACCAATTGTATTTATATAGATTTTTGGATAGGCTGCACATATAACAATTAACTCCATTATGAAAGATTTTAAACCGCAATTGTTTATAAATTCTCAAAATAAAGAGAGAGTTAGCTTCTCGTGGCTGAACACTTAAAATATTTTCAGTCAAAAATGCTACACCTGGATACACAAATCTCTTTTTTTTCCTTTCAAATTTGACTAATTAATCTTAATCAACTCTAAAAACCATTCATTTCATCAAATTTGATCTAGAGCAGTAATAGATTTTTTTTTATTATATTCTTTGAACATCAGATGGTGTTGGTGTTTGACTATTTTGCACACCTGGCCATACAGACGGTGGATTTTTGGGCCGCATTTTTCGATGAACTTCTATGGTATGAAAATTTGAAGGCCAGTGTAGTTGACAAAAAATAATTTCTTCATTTCCCTCACCCGCTCTCCCTCTCACACACACACATATACATCTTTGTCTTTTGAAAAACAATAAACTAATATTTTATTCATCCTACAGTTTTGTCTTGCTGACTTCTGTAATTTGTTTTGAAAGCAATAACACAGCACTTCCGGGACATTGCTGGAAACTAGATAATATTTGAAATGACTAAGGTTGTTAAGCATAATTATTTCTTTTACAGCTTCATTTTAGGGGTAAATTTTCAAGACAAATTAATTATACTCTTAATTTCAATTTCTGTCTCCTCCATACCAATAGGTTAAAACAGAAATTTTAGAGGGTTGCCTTAAACCTGAGAATCAACATCTTAAACTTATTTACTTTATTTTTTTTATTTTTTGGTATATTCGTTTTGGGGTATATTGTTAACAAAGTTTTGCAAAATATTACATATTCTTTTAAATAATTATCAATTCAATTAAATATCTAAATTCCAGACACTTGTCAACATAAGATCAGCTATTGTCTGGCTCTTTCTCAGAATTCAGCACTTACAGAAAACGGTCCCCCTCGAGTTAAAGACGGAGCTTGATTTTTTTTTGCCGGTGCCTGAGGGGATATGTCCTTGGCTATTTTTTTAGACAATACTTGGTGGTGGGGCAATCCAACGCAGTCCACTTTAAAACATTAGTTTCGTGATCAACTTGAGAAAATAAATAAATACATAAATAGATTTTTAGAAGAACCTGAATTAAATAACTGAGCAGCAAGCAATAGCACGGTTAATATTTCGCTCGTCGCGTTTGTAGCTTAATTTTGTAATAAGAAAATATGACATTTGTTTCTATTTTACGCTCTAATGAAAATTTTAAAAAAAATAAACTAAACATTAATGTTTGTTTATTTTACCTTAAAGTAACATCGTAGGTAATAAAACAAATAATTATAGGAAGGCATTTGTCCTTTATGAATAACAATAATATTAGAGAAAACATTAAAGTAACTATGTGAAATAATAATGGTAATTTATTTTTAATAAATTTCGAAGTATTAAATTTAAAAAGCATTGAAAAACGTTTTCGAAAAGACGTACGTCTGTTTAAAAATAGACATTACGTTTAATATTATTTATTAATATTTCTTTAATTTTAATAATGAAATCATTACAGTTCATTCAATAATAAAATGAAAATGTAGTAAAAAATCATGTTTTTTTAACTTTTAGAAACAAATATACAGTCTGTAAAAAAAAAAAAAAAGAATTTGTTTTTGAAGAGTAACTGATTGCCTTTTTTTCAAGAAATTAGAATAAACTTTTAACAGAAAATAATGGGTCAGTGACTAAGCTCATTTTTTTGTTTGACATACTTAAAAAATTTAGAAGACACTGGAAAATGACTGAGCAAAAGCATTAATTTCGTTCGTACTCACAACATTTTTACAATATCAAAAATAAATACTGAATTAAATATTTAGAAATTAATTATAATTATACATCATAAAATCTATGTAAAAACATAAAAGATAAAGCTATTTCTCAAATTAATTTACCTGCATGCATATATTTACGATAGATAAAAATGAAAACTATTAGTGCATCGCTTAATTCGTCGAGGCAACCCAGGTGGCCCTTTCTTCCCATTCACGTTATCTTCCAGTTAATATTTCATTTTGGGCTGAACCCGTTTTTGGCTTAGATTCAATTTTTAACCACCTCATAGCCTCAGTGCTGGATCTATATTTAAAAGTAAATGTTTCAAAGACCTATGATATTGTTGTGGATTCCGAGGTGAAATCCGGTACCAATATATAACAAACGCCAAGAATGAATATAGGAAAATAATGTATTAACGTAATAATACAAACTGGTAATGCAGGTTAGTAGTTCCAGGAATGCGGGTTAGTAGAAAAATATATATACAGTCTTTGTAATTGAGGCCGTAGATATTCTCTATGTTTGGACTCAACTATAACTCTTGTTGAACACTCGGTCTCGACGTATTGCGGTATTACTTCCTTACTGAGTCTACGTGCTCGCTGAGTGTGACTCTTGCTCGCTACCCTTGTTCGTTCTCCCGGCAGTAGTATATGTATACTCTGGGTGAGTCCATTTGTGTAAAAAGGGGAGGACCCCTCAACACATTTTATTTTTACTTTTCCTATTCTAGGTGTCAATTTTTGATTTCATTACCTTTTTATTGAAGTAAAATGTGATTATTTGGTGTTGCCTCATTAACTTCAGACTGCAGTTCAATAGAATTTATAAAATAACTTCAATTGCTTCAATAAAACATATCGATACTACCTAAAACTTTACCTCATGCCTTGTTTTAACATCTAAATTGACTACGTTAAATTTGACAATGTTTTTCAAACCAAATTTGAATTATTGAAGTTTATATGTTTGGCTTAATAACTTCAAACAGGGTGTAGAGTGAAATAGGAAAAAGGAGAAATTCTGTGTTTGATCTAAGGTCATTTTCATGATATTTATAAGCATAAAATGACTGGTAGTATAAAGGAAATACTGTTGAAATTTTATCGACAGGAACATACGCTAGAGATCAATTCGACTGCCTGTTCTCTGCAATTCATATGTTACAAGTTTTATATAGCCTAATAAATGTGGATTCCATGCACTTTCATCTGTAAGATGAATCAGTTGTTGATATCCTGGTTTCGTCTATATAACGATGCATTTTTGCTGCTGGATATTTACATATTTTTCGTTATATTTGCTTCCAAATGATTTATCAAAAATTTTACTGATCCACGATGATTATATCACATATAATTTTACGAAGAAAATGTTTTATCAATTGTATCGAATTAATTATACTGAAGGTCACCCTTACAACAACTGGGGTTTCATATAGACGAGCATTTCAGCACAAGGCAGCATAATTTGGAAAATAACATCCTGCATATGGCCAAATCACTCGATTTAGGATATAATATATATATAGACTTCCATACACTTTCCATTTTTCTGCTGGTAGATTAACATAAGCCAGCAAGCCAAATTTACTTAGCTTCTTACATAGTTTGAAATGTCACTTTTACTGACGAATTTGAATATGTATAAAGACAGAGGTGTCAGAGTGACAAATATTTAATGTAGAGACAATGATGATGATGGAGATATTTTGCCCAAAATCCCTACACGTTAATGAAAGTCGGTCGAGAGGATCAAAGTGACTGGCTGGATATTGAACACATCGCGGAAATATCAGGTAGTATAATACTTGTATAAACCTACAAATCTTACAGATTTTTCGGATTCTTGGAGACATTAAAGACCGGAATTTAAACTAATTGACAGGAGAGAAAAGAAGAGGAAATCACCGCCCTCTGTGGGATCAAGTTGAGATCATAGACACAGACCACCATTGGAAAAACTTAAGGACTCGGCACATAGGCTAGGCCACAAAAATCTGAGCCGACGACCAAGCATAGAAGTGAATACAATACGGGAAGCAGTAATAAGGAGTATCAGAGTAAAGTGATACTAACAACAAAAATTGCAATATGAGCACTGGTAAAAAACATGCAATGATAACAGCAAAAATTGCAATATGAGCACTGGTAAAAAATGGTTGCTGAAAACATTAGGTTTATAATACCCAGAAATTCATACACAGATGTCCTCAAAGACACATGTCACAGTGGATGAAGGCGTTGGTTAGATCCAGTGACAGGACCCAAAGAGTATAAATTCAGTACTCGGTTAAGTGAAGTTGCCGAGGGGAATTAACAGGAGATAACTGATAAATGACATCCATTAAACATGGCACGTGGAACTAGAACAGTCTACACCAGTGAACGAAATAAAGGGTTCAGTTCGACATTCCAACCACCTACAGAAGTCCGGAGCGTACAATAGCCGAAACTTTGTAATAAATATTGGCGACAAAGATGAAGACAATAGTCCGAATAATGTAAATAGTGTACATAATAGCTCATCTCAGAAATATTGACAGATACAGATTCAACAGGTTTGAAAGATGGTTTCATATTGCCAATCAGACATTTTTTTATCTCTTTTTTTGGGGGGGTTTGCCAATCAGCCATTATTTTATCTCTCTTTTATTTAGGTTTGCCAATCAGCCATTTCTTTTATCTCTCTTTGATTTGGGTTTGCCAATCAGTCATCTTTTATCTCTCTTTGATTTGGGTTTGCCAATTAGCCATTTTTTTATCTCTCTTTTATTTGCATTTGCCAATCAGCCAATTTTTCATCTCTCTTTGATTTGGATTTGCCAATCAGCCATTTTTTTTTATCTCCCTTTGATTTGGATTTGCCAATCAGCCATTTCTTTTTAACTCTCTTTGATTTAGGTTTGCCAGTCAGCCATTTTTTAACTCTCTTTTATTTGGGTTTGCCAATGGGACATATTATTCATATCTCATTTAAGATGTTGACATTATTGTTTTTGTCTGTGTGATCAGTATCATTATTAATTACTTTGGGAAGAAATAATCTAAGTTGATAGTCAATGATGTGGTTATGAAAACCATTGTTAACTAATGTCTGTTTTGTTTTCTTGAGTTCTTTAAGGAAGAGTAGACGTGAAGATGAATTCTTGTGTGGTTAGTAAATGACGATAATGAACACACGGACAAAAACAATAATATTAAAATCTTATGCAAATGACAAATGTACGTGAAGTATAAGCCAGATGAATATTTACTGAGAAATATCATGAAGAAATGCACTAAACTCGTCGACCTGAATAAGAAAATTAAATTATTTATTTTAAAAAAATTTAAACAGCTAAACTTACCATCAAAGATAAAACAAAACACACCTGCAAAATCAAAACTACAAAGAACCGACATTATTTACAAGTTCGAATGCACTTTAAGTATCTCTGTTCCTGATCAAAGTCATAAATAATTACACCAGTCACACTAATATATACCTATCCAGATGATTTACGTTAAACCTATCCTACCACAACTCCATCAAAACCCATTTAAACACACAGAGCCACCTACCAGATTCCATCCGAAACATACTAGTAAAACATATAAGCATGATAATCTCATCGACATGTAAAAAAGACTAAAAGTAATGAAAGCCTTAATAATAAAAAGTAAAGAACAACATTAACTATGAATACGGCCATAATGCGAGGATCATCGCTATCAAACGATATATATATATATATATATATATATATATATATATATATATATATATATATATATATATATATATATATATATATATATATAACAAAAGCCCTATATTCAGTTAAAAGTAAAATAAAATCATCCTTGAGAGTAGCTATAAGTATAACCGAAAGTGATCGGAGATTGCAGAAATTATGAAATATTTTACAAACATTCTGTCCAGAAAATAAAATAAAAAAACTTAATAGCAGTACCTTAATGAAACATATAAAGGAGGGAATGCTGACTAAATACAAAAGACACACAGACACACACACAACTATATATATATATATATTATCCTTAACCGATAGAATGACTCGGAGTTTCATGTTCAAATGTAATTTTCTGCTACTGAGTTACGTAATTTAAATTTTAATAAAAATCCCTGGTTATCACAAAGTTGGCGGTGTTATATATTATACTGTCACTAAAGTTTATTTTTTACTAAAAAAAGTTTATATTTGGTATTTATATGTGTGCATATATAAATATATATGCGTTTTTTTCCATTTTATATATATATATATATATATATATATATATATATATATATATATATATATATATATATAATCGACTCTCCTGTCGAGATTCGACATATGAGGGTCAAGCAGATCAGTTTCCAGGAAACCAACAGCCCGACACCGGCACATGAGATTTGATTATAGTGGTGAACGCCTCATGCAGGACCATCCACACTTTTTGAAGGGACGAATACAGAGACCTGGTTTGAATTCCACGAGGTTCCCCAAACGACCCTCCGCAGGTTTTGAATTCAGAGTTGTTTCCCTAGACCAGTTGCCATCCAAGGCTATAGAACAAAGTCTGTTCTGCTATTTTACCCACAGCTGGAGGGAGGGAAGAGGATTCATACCTTTTCCCAAGTGTATTAGCACGTAAGTGAATGTAATGCATTCGACTGGAATTGAACTCGGTCTGCGATATATATATATATATATATATATATATATATATATATATATATATATATTCGTGTATATATATATATTTATATATATATATATATATATATATATATATATATATATATAGAGAGAGAGAGAGAGAGAGAGGAGATAAAGGAGATATTTGTAGGTTTTTTAGAGTCTGGCTTCTCGCGATAGATTTGAGAATATCTGTGTATGAATTTCTGTGTATTATAAACCTAATGTCTTCAGCAACTATATTTTACCAGCGCTCATATTACAATTTTTGCTGTTATTGATAGCATGTGTAATCGTTTTTACCGCGTTGGAATTTCAGGCGATAATTCTTTTATTTTGTTGGCAGCAATATCCTTGAGATTAGTATGAAACCATATCCTTTCCAAATTTATTTCCAGAAACCTCTTCTTTTCTGGCATACCACGCTTATTGGTGACGTACAAAATGAATGAAAACATAACAGATACCAGTGCAATATTAAATATAATACGTTATACGAACCTCCACCGAATAACATATGCAGTTATTAATATGGATGTTAGAGCTATTTGTTAAGCAGCATAGCGTAGTAATCTGTTTTTTTTTTATTTTAATTAACTGGAAAATTAACTTCATGTCTTAGAGATAAAGAATCCATTAATGAGGAAAATTCATGTAGTAAAACTATTCGATCTCTGGAAATATACATATGAATAGCACTATTAAATTATAAATGTGTTTAGAAATTAATTAAGCTTACGAAGTGTAATTTGATATTAATACTAAATAATTTAAAAAAATATATCGTGTATTATGTATATATTTCTTATCAAATTTTCTATCCATGTTTTTCTTACTACTACTACTACTACTATTAATAATAATAATAATAATAATAATAAGTTATAAGTTTATCACGGCTATCCTGACGAACCGTACTTACCCCTTTCTCGAAGCAAACGACATTCTTCTACTGGAAGAGAAGGGATGAAGGAGGGGTTCATATGGCTGCAAATATCAACTGCTGATAAACAACGTAATCCTGGAAATAGCGGGAGACGATGTAGAAATCTTAGCGCAACGTAGATTAATTATCGCAAAGCCTCTGATAATGTACCACAGTCTTGGATGTTTAAGACTTTGAAAATGTACAAAGTTTCTCCACTGGTAGCAAATTTCCTTAAGCACAGCTTGGGAATGTGAAACACCACACTATACTTAAATCACACCAAAGGCACTGCCATATCGAACCGATGTGGAAACTTTCTTCTCACTCGCTACCACATGCATCATCCGAAAGCTGAAGTTGACCGTCTGTATGTGCGCAGATCCAAAGGAGGCAGAGGATTAGTTCAAATAGAACTATTCTACAAAACTACAGCAATTTGCCTTCAAAGATACATGGAAACTACAGAAGACAGAATGATGATGTATCAAAGTCTTTATTCCGTAATAAAGGAATCCTACATGTTCAAAATGGAGTTTCAAATGTGTGCAGAAATAAAAGTAAAGCGCAATACACCAACTGAAGATGCGAAATACTTAAAAAATGAAGCAAAGACAAATGCAACCGTCCAGATCCAGAAACAATGGCAAGATATACCGCTTCATGGCCAATATTCTGCCCGTACCAAGCAAGCTGTTGTAGACAAGCCACGTACCCACCAGGGGCTACGTAGTACAGGTTAAAAGCTGAAACGGAAGGTTTTATCCTAGCTGCACAGGATCAGTGTTTGTTTACTAGAAATTAACAAGCACACTAAACAAAATATTGTGTTAGTCTAAAATGCAGGTTCTGTGATAATTACCCAGAAACAATTCATCAACTTGTGTCAGGCAGCACGGCATTGGCACCCACTGAATAGAAATCCCAGCATGACAGAGTTGGCCAATATTTGCCCTGGAAAATCTGCAACTTCTCTGGGAAGGAAACTGAAAGAAATTTGTATGAACACCATCCAGACCCGGTTACGGTTATAGGACCTGTTACAATTTTTTCATCAAATAGCGGAAACCATGTCACTTGATGAATTTCAACAGCACCAGTAACGAAAATGGATGTCACATTAACACAAACAGAAAATAATGACAATCTAAATGTTGATTTTCTGCTACTACTTTAAACGAAAATCATGAAGAAAAGACCCATCAATACAAGTCTGACTAATAAAAGTGACTAGATAAAAAGAAATGCAATACCAAATATTTCTTTATAAAGAAACAGCAAATATTACGACACAAACACACAATATATTAACCATATCGCCAGATGCAACTAAGTACAGCCATTAAGACAAACAGTTACTGTGTGTGAAAAATAAGAAAAAAGAAAAAATATTATTAAGGAGGGAGAACGATAGTAATCAAGGGGACAGTACGTAAAGATTGGCATTGGGTTAAAATCATTGAAAATCAACGATGACTGGAAAGCATGGAACCGGAAGATAGTTCAACAAGCGAGAAATGCGAGAATAGAAACATTATTTCTAGCCATTTCAACTGAATTGATGGGACCTATCAGCCAATCTTGTACTGCGCTTAAATTCATGATATCTAGGTACCTTAGCGAAGACCATAACGAAGAGTTCACCCGAATAATTACCATGAAAGTATTTATAGAAAAGGCACGGATAAGCTATATTACGTCGGTGAATGGAACCGAGACGCCTGGTCAGGACCAATAATATTACTGATTCTTTGGGTATTGTCAAGAATCGCTAGATATACCGTAGGAACAACGGACTATATGTGACAGAAATATTCAAGGCATGGACGAATGGTAGACTTATAAATATTCAATATATATTCAGGAGAGATAAATTGACTAACCCGACACAGTGAACCAACCTTGTTAGCAGCAGAACAGGCAATAGATTCAATATAATCTTTCCACTTCATGTCAGTCGGGAATGTAAGCCCGGGAAGGCGCAACGTGTCGCTCTCATGAAGGTTATTATTAGCCATGCTGACGGGAGGCAGAAAGAAGTCTATCAGGTGATTCATAGATGGAACTTTCGTTTTGGTGGCCTTATAATTAACAAGCCATTCATTCTCTAGTAAACAACAGACCGACTTTCTTGAGATCAATAATCAATTTGATCTTATCGAATTAATCAGACTTAATACAGAGACAGGAGTAAATGGTTGTGAAATCAGCTGAGAAATGATGCCATCATGAAGCTTATTGATTAAAATGAAGCACCAATGATAAAGTCCTGGGAAACACTTTCATTAGTACAAAGAGATCGAGATTTCACGTCGTTATTTCATAATAAAGACTAAATTAGTTCAAGCATTCGTCCGGAAATAACACAGCCTTTCAGGTAATGGAAAACAAAACAGTATGCTAAACTCTATCAAACGCTTACGAGATTTCCAAAGGAAGAGCGCGAGCTTCACCAGTCTTATGTAAAGCTTGTTGGACTGTTCCAGCAATAATCGTTAGTAAATTGGCAGTTGACCTAGAGAAGCGATAGTCGCATTGCCGGTATGAGAGAAGACACTACGATATGAGATCCTTGAGGAATTCAAAGTTGATTAAGGCCCCTAGTAGTTTACCAAAATAGGTAAAGGACCTAATATATACCGGCTGTCCAGAAAGCTCTTTACAATTTAAAAAAAAACTATTATAAATGCAAATGACTATACAATATATGGAAATTGTTACAAAATGAAAAGATATTGAAGTTTTTAATTAATTTAAAACACCTCTAATTGGGCGCAAATAGTTGCACGAACACATTAAAACGGTACTCGATTTACATGATCGATGTTTTACTCAGATGTTCTTTGTCGTCCATTCCTCCCTTTAAAGAACACTGTCCCTGATTCCATATATGTCTTGACGGACGTGATGGTGGATTTCTTCCATATTTAGTTCTGTAGTTACACCGAGACTTCGTACCTGGTTTTGTTTCAATAAAGCATGATACATACCGTTTCTATATTGTTTCAATAAACCATGATATCTATCCTTTTTCTTGAGTAGCCATATTTAAGGGTTTATTTAATAGTATCTCTTTCATCAAGAAGATAACTGAAATGCACAAATGCAATGTGAATGAAAACTAATTGCCTTTGTAATAATTTTATAATAGTAAAGAGACTCTTTGTTTTTTATGTGGCTTCTCCCTTCAGGACGTAGATAATTGATATGTCCCGTAAAGGGATATATTTGTTCGAAGTAGCAAAGTGGTTGTTCGCTACTGTAACAGGGTAGGATAATCTAGTAGGTAACCGTAATGGACTGGTCCTCGTCGTAGTGGTAGGCAATAGGCGTAGGCAATACGCGAAGACAATAAGCGTCGTCCTTGTACCTTCACATCAGTCTGTATTTATGGCTGACACCAGCCGTTCATATTACTGTGAGGGGGAACCCAGGTGTATGCATATTCATTACATCAGTAATCATAGCCTTCATTTCTTCATGCCATTGTAGTGCTTAATAAGTTTTGTCTTTTGGTTATAACCCTGGTCTGGTAGCCATTTGCACAAGCCCATCAAGTATGTTACGCGCTGCTTCCCTCTGTATCCTCTTTTCCTCAAGCTGTCCCTCTTATTCTCAATCTGTCCCGTGCTAATATAACGGAAGATTTAAGTAGATCTATTTTCATAGAAACCAAGCGCAAACGTATACAGACAATCAGCCTAATCTCTATCTATAAAAGGTGTGTGTGTGTGTGTGTGTGTGTGTGTGTGTGTGTGTGTGTGTGTGACGAATGCACGGTCGCAATTTTCGACGGATTTGCACCAAAATTTACATGCACATGCTCCAAGTTAGCGGGAAAGCCAAAACCAACTTTGCATTTCCCAACTCCTATCGATAGTGGAAATAATCGTTTTCATGCTTCTATAGCAGTTTTCATGTAGTTGGCGGCCATTTTCTACTGGCCAGAGTGAGAGACTATAGCTGGCTGACACGAATAAGCAGGAAGATTCTATTGGCCAGCGTGAGAGCCAACAGCTGACTGACACGAATGCTAACTAGAATGCTAGCATGCAAAAAAAAAAATCGATAGCAGCATTCGTCACAAGTGGGAAAAATTTAAATCTGCATGGCACTTTACTCTAATTGGCTCATTCGCTTGCTTAAACTCAACGATGATTCTGATTCCGCAGAACTGGGTTGGGTGTGAAAAGTATTTGTTGTTAACATTCTTTTTTCATTCGGTTTTCCCAGTTACGAGTCTTTTTTTAAAGCCGATCGTTTTGTGTTCATTTTGTTTAGTTCTTTTTTCGTAAGAGATTTAATGTTTAGTATAGAGCTTAGAAAAAAATCTCAGTGTGAGATATGCAAGAAGTAAGGCATGTAGCAACATCAGCACGGCAAAGGGCACTCCTTTAAAGGCAAGGAAGGGCAAAAATATTTTAAGTCAAGTGATAGCGATTGCTGTATGAGTCGTACGATTTTTGATTCAAGCACGGGCAACGCCGGGCCATGTTGCTAGTGAGCTAAAAAACAAAACACATCATCCGGATTCTGATGAATAGAGCCCGCAATAGAACTAATCCTGAGGTAGAAGAAGAAAAGTTTAGGTTCCTCAAAGACACCGGAACAAGGAATGCAATATTTATGCCCGAATTTTATCAGAAAGAATAATACAAATGCAGAATGACGTGTTCATGCGTTTTATTGATTACGCATTCGGCAAAGTGTCCCAAAAATATGTTCGAGCAGCTCAGTAATCTTGACATTTTCGGGAAAGATAGAATAATCATGAATCTATACTGGCAGCAAACCGTCTGCATACGGGCAGAAAATGAGTTTAGCAAATTTACAAAAGTACAAAGGGGTGTAAGACAAGGATCTGTCTTCTTACCTGATTAATTCATCGTATACAGCAAGCAATTCTGAGTCCTACCAAGATTCATTGCTGGCAGCCCTAATCTTAACAGTATAATAGATGCAGATGATAAAGGGATGATAGCAGACATGGGAAAAAAGTACAAAACCTACAAAATATAGCGAAGGAAATCGAGAAGAAATGCTAGGTATAGACTGCAAAAAGACAGACTGCGTGGTTATGAGACCAAAAGGCAAATTAAAAGTCGGAAATACTAATAACAAGCAGTTACAAAGATTTAAATATCTGAGAACTGTTCTGAGGCCGGAATCAGAAGAAGTATTGGAATGGCCAAGAATACATTCCAAAAGCTAAGCAGAGTACTGAGAGACAGAAAAGTTTCGTTGGAAACAAAGAAAAGAGTAATGAACTATCACGTGATATCTATGCCCCAGTACGGCAGCGGATGCTGGACAATCTCCTCAAAGATGTGGAAGAGTCTTGTAGCAACAGGAAAGTAGTTCTACAGAATGATGCCGAGGATACCATGGATCGAACATGTGAGCAACAACGATGTTTTGAAGAGAATGAAAACAAAAATGGAATCACATACTTAAAATCAGGAAAAATCAGTTGAAATTTCTGGGGCACGTAATGAGGAAGGAGGGCTTGGAAAAATTGATACCCACAGGCTGAAGACACTAGCTTTGTTTATAAACCAGACTAGGGGGATAAAAACTTAATGAATACACTGCTATGAATAGGGTATGATCATGGCTTACTTCTTGATACTAGTAACATATGCAATTAACGCTTTTGTCTGTTACATAGTGAGACGAGAGAGCGTGACACTAAGTTACAACCATTGCTCATAGACATGTCGAGTGAAATTTTACTTAGCGTTGCCCTGAGACATTCAAATAATTTGAAATGAAATTTAAAATGAAAGTGAAAGTGAAAATAAATTTCCGTAAAATGAAAACTCCTCACTCTATATTATCACCAGTATAAATTGAATGAGAAATGCAATGGCTTTATCATTGAGCGGCGTTCAGTATATCGTGATGAGGAGGGACATTGCGAAACTAATTCGTCGATACTTGACGCGCTTTAGAAACTGTGGTTTTTGTTCTGTAACAATAGAGAAAATGGGATCTAACAGCTGTGTATGATTGTGTTATCTAAATCGTTTCAATAGAAAGTGTAAATGTATTCTTCTATTTATCAGAAACATGACTTTAATTGATGTTCGAAGAAGGAACATAATACTAGCCGAAGCAGGGGAAAGATTTGGAAATTCTCTTTCAGTCCAAATTATTACGATGCCGTTATGACCAACCCATACTTAGAGGATTTGAAACCGATAACTGTACTCTCGCTATATTTATTTGTATACAAGGTCTTAATATAACACTGGAATAGATATTAAAAATTGTCCTAACATTATTTCATGGGTGTTGAATCGTTTCTTCTTCATTTATGTGACGTGTCCTTTCATGAAGTTTATGCCTATGTGCTGACACCTCCCCTTATCTTATACCATATATACACGAGTATAGTTTTTATAAGATTTTTGCGCAGTTAATAGTGAGTCGTTCTTTTCATCCGGACACTTTTAAAGAGGTTAAAAGAACATGCATTTCCGCATGTAATTTCCCTGGTCTGGAACACCGTGCATGTTTTAGCAAATTCTCATGCTCTTCATAAACACGAATGTTTCATGAACATAGACATCTTTAAAGAATTTCTATTTTGATAATGATTACCATTGATCTCAACTACATCACATCAGCCATACATGCTATTAGGTTGTCACAAATGAAATGAAGCATTTTACAAGAAATGAATAAAAAGGTTCTGAAATGTTAAATAACTTTTTTTGTTTACTTGAAATAGACACCATGTTCATGAAAGACACTTCTTCAACGTACGTCTAGACACTTGATTCCATATGTTCCGGCTTTAAAGGACCTAAAAATGTTTGATAAGCTCGAAAACAACAGATCAATCAATTAAGCAGTTTTACTTTCTGATGACCGCGTTACATCAGTATAAATTGTCTTAGATTTTAACTATTACGTCGGTTGTTCATCCAAGCTTCAACTCACGTCTCTCTTTCTTTCTCTATATATATATATATATATATATATATATATATATATATATATATATATATATATATATATATATATGTATGTATATATATATATATACATACATACATAAATGCATATATGTATATATGTATATATATACATACATATATATCCATACATACATAGAGACATATATATATATATATATATATATATATATGTATATATATATATATATATATATACATACATAAATGCATATATATATATATATATATGTATATATATACATACATATATATACATACATACATACACACACACACACACACATATATATATATATATATATATATATATATATATATATATATATATATGTATATAAATAAAAAAAAAGAACAGTAAGATATAAAATCCGGTGTTCTTATAGATATTTTATTTTTACAAAATAGTGCTCAGTGCTATTTTTGAAACATGGTTGGAACTGTGTAGCGAAAATAACCATATTTTAAATCAATTAATTTATAATATTATATATATATATATATATGTTTGCTGAGTGTGAGTCTGTTTCTTAACCGATCATAACAGGATTTTAACATTTCTGTAGAATATTATGCTATCAAAAACATGCATTTCATTTATTTTCATAGGAAACACTCTACAGGGTGATCAAAAAGAAAAAAATGTTTATGTAGCTGTTCAAAACGATACAACCAAGCAAAACAATTTATTCCATTCTATATAGAAAATATAGTGTAAATCTCATGTATTCTTTTTAGTTTTCCTTTATGGAACTGAAATAATTCCCATCATCTTTAAAAACAGGATTGGAAATCCTGATTTGACGTTAGAGTGTTCCTAAATCAGGCTAACTCGTTTAACAGGATTTAATCACATTACAGGAAAAATGTTATAATTTGTTGTTTTTTTCTCCTATACTCAAAATAAATCTTTGCCAAGATAATATGAAAACATATAATGAAACCTGCAGAGAGAATAAGTGCGCCCGTAATTATCATTGTTTATATAACGCTTAACACCTCATTAATACTCTATATTTCTGTCTGGAAACTAAGTGATGAATGTTCTCTCAACAGACGGGCGTCACGTTTACTATTAACACGCTTTCAGGAGGGAAACAGGGACTGTCCTTTGCTGTTGGTGTATTCCCCTAATACGAAATGTGATAGAAGCATGCGTAATTTTTGTCCTTATTCTCAGATACGAGCGGGAATACCACTTTAAACTCGGGTTTATACAATTCCTATCGGCATGATGTTAAATACCGTGCTGTATTGATTCTTCATTCTTTCATTATTCTAAATTCTTAGAAGAATACGAATGCTTAAAAATCAGACGGTCTTTCTCCTTCGGGAAGGAATGAGGGTTATCCAAAATTGGCCATTTGTGCCTCGAATACTAAGTACACGTAAATCTCTCACGTTAAAGTCGGTCTCATGCTAGATCTTGTTCGGTTGGGCCTGCAGTTAAATATCATTGACCTGATACTTGGATAATTCCCAAATGAGTTTGCACGAGAATTCGTTACGAAAAGTGGCCCCCAACATTTACCGAGAATTTATGTGCCTTGCCGCAATAATACAGCCTGTTTTTTAAGCATCCGTATTCATCTAATTGCGACAAGGTGGAGTAATGGATAACGGCTCGGATTGGGGAATCGGAGAGCCAAGTTCGAATTCCAGTCGAATCCATTGCATACGTGCTAATACTATTGACAAAAGTTTGAATCCTCTTATTCTCCCTCCCAGCTACGGGTAAATAGCAGAACAGACCGGGTTCTATAGCCTTTGATAGCAAATTGGTCTACGGCAGAAAGAAATGGCAAACTAATACGAGGAAAAAAAACAAAAAACAAAAAACACTACCTCGTCATTCATCGAAAGATACATGATCGTTTCAGCGTATATCAAGCATGGCACAAACTAACTGATATTCATTTATGCGCAAATACCCTTAGGAATGGTATGAATCCTCTTCTCCTCCCCTGAACCTATGGGTAAATAGAAGGCGGGACCGGGTTCTTTAGACTTGGATGACAACTGCTTTACTGCAGAAAGACATGGCAACCTACTGCGGGAAAAATCTGTCTCGTTAGTCATGTATCGAAAGAAATATGATCACGCATGGTACATAACTGATTCGTCTAACAATTTAGAATTATGAAAGAACTAAGAATCAATACAACACGATATTTAACTTCTGGCCGATATCAACTGTACAAGCCCGAGTTTATAGTGGAATCCCGTATTTAAGAATAAGGACAGACATTACGCATTCTTAAGTACTGTCAAACAAGTTGGGGTTATTTAGTGGGACTTTACATCTTTCAATTCTCACGTCAAATCAGGATTTCTAATGCTTGTTTTAAAGATGTTTGAAATTATTTCAGTTCCATTAAGGAATAAAAGAATACGGAAAAGTGAAATTATAATTCTATATAGAATGCGATAAATTGACTGGGTGGCTGTATTATTATGAGCTGCTACATAATCATTTTGTTTCGTTTTGATCGCAACGTAGACTGTTTCATATGAAAATAAATACATAGGTACACGTCACCGTTGAATATGCTACTAAATTATAGATTTATTTACAATATGCTCCCATTTTAATTTATCTTCGTTACACAGAAATACACATAATGAATGAAAGTTTCTCTTGTCTTAAAGAACACAAACTCAGTAATCGGAGAAAGCGGAGTTGTTAAAATATAAATGAATTATCTTCATGCTCATTTCACATGCATATTTCATTCTTTCATTTCAATTTCTTTGTTGTGTTTTTGTTTTCCAGTCGATGAATAACAACCTTAATGTTTCTAGAAATTTCGTATTAGTTTAAAATGTTCCGTTTCCCTTCAATTCTTTTTTAATGACGACCGCAAAATGGCTCTCATATATCACTTATACAAAGCTGCATATTAACAGTCGTATTGCCATCACACAATATCGAATGCTGAGAAGGGTATTATTATAATATGCACATTATTTCAATCTCCAAGCAAGCATATAAATGATTCCACACTTTTCTCTATATATGTAGAAATATGCTGTTTGCTACAACCTTACCCAGATAAAGGAATCCCTCCTCACCCATCACTCGTATCACTTAAGATGTCATCCATCTTGTTTCGTCGTCCCATGGCCGGTAAGATGATTCTTGAGATCAGAATTCGATTTCATAGGTAACAGGCATATATAATACAGATGAACAGCATCCTTGATTGGGTTATTTGGATCTGCATACCATACAACTCTCCTGTGTAACACCATGTGCCTCATCTGTCCAGATGATGATTTGTAACCCTTGCTGCAAACGACGCATTTACTGCCGGCAGGACGATGAGGCAGCTTGGAATTGCTGGCATGTTTCTGGTTGTTATGGAGACCTTTCTGGTGCTTTACGTAACCTGCCCTCGGCAGAAATTATATCTGTACAAGCATATTCATAAAAAAAAATATTAAATAAAAATATATTTACGAGAACTTATATTTTCGTATTATATTAATTTCGCAAATGATCAATGCAAATATACTTTTATTTCTAAATCCGCTATAGTTAAAGTTTTGTGTCAAATTTGATCTTTCAATACTGAATTATTTGACTATGCACATTCACATGTTAAGCTGTATAAATAACCCCGCAGTGTAGCACAATGTTTTGGTAAATTTTACTTGGACAATTTCACTGTATCTGTCTATATCTATGAGATGAGTTATGATTTGTTACGTTATTTACATTATTCGGACTGTTATCCTCATCTTCATTGTCATAGTCACAACGTTTCATCCGTTCAGAATCTGTCTATATTTCTGAGATGAGGTATTATGTACAGTATTTACATTATTCGGACTATCGTCCTCATCTTTGTCGCCAGATTTGTCAGAACGTTTCGGCCGTTGTACGCTCCGGCCTTCTTCAGGTGTTTGGAATTTCGAACTGGATAAAGTGGATAAAGGCGTTGGTTAGATCCAGTGACAGAACCAAAGAAGGTGAGTTCAATACCCGGTTAAGGCAGTGGAGAACTTTCAGAGGTAAAATTAGCAGGAGATAACTGATAACTGACATCCATCAAACATGGCACGTGGAACTAGAACAGTCTACCCCAGTGATCGAAATAAAGGGTTCAGTTCGAAATTCCAACCACCTGATGAAGGCCGGAGCGTACAACGGCCGAAACGTTGTGACAAATATGGCGACAAAGATGAGGACAATAGTCCGACTAATGTAAATACTGTTTCATCCGTTGTACGGTCCGACCTTCTTCAGGTGATTGGAATAGCTGACCACATTTAGAGGGAAAAGAGAGATCCCCGTCCCTTGTAGGAAGAGGTTGAAATAAAAGGCAGAGAACGTCACTAGAAACTACGAAAACTTAAGGTATTAACACATATGCTAGGCCACAAAAATCTCCTGAGCCGACGAAGCATAGAAATGAAGACAGTATGGGAACAAATATGTAATAAGGAATTCTAGAGAAAAGCAATGAATAACGACACAAAATTGCAATATAAGCTCTAGTAAAAATATGTTTATAATAATGGAAAATTGCAATATGAACACTGGTTAAAACAGAAAGAAGACATTAGATTTATAAGTCCCAGAAATACAAATACAGATGCCCTGAAGGTTAAACGGCACGAGTGGATAAAGGTTGGTTTTAATTGACTAGAGACAAAGAGTTCAATACCAGTCTACAGCAGTAGTGAGGAAAAAAAAAGAGTTGAGTTGAAGGGAAATAACTGCAACACCCGGAAGCACATGGAATTACAAATGGATGACATAAAGTGATCGGTACGAAATTTTATTCACCTAAAGAAGGCCGGAGCGTACAACGGCCGAAACGTTGTTAATATGGCAATGAAGACGGGGATAACAATCCGAATAATGTAAATAATGTAAATAAAAAGAAAAGTGTACTGAGATGCTACGTGACATCTGTCCTCCTATAAGGCAGCGAATGTTGGACGGTATCCTCAAGGATGAAGAAGAGACTCGAGGCGGTGGATATGTGGTTCTACAGAAGGATGCTGAGGATATCATGGACCGAGAATGTGAGCAACTATGAGGTCTTGGAGAAGATGCAAACAAGGAGAAAGCTTATGCTTAACATAAGGAAGAGGCTGATGAAATTTATGGCACATGTGATGAGAAAAGACGGCTTGGAGAATCTGATATGCACGGGACAAATAGAGGGGAAAAGAGACAGGGGAAAGCAGCACTTCACATACGTGGCGGGATTAAACAAGTAGGTGGCAGAACGTTGTCTGGAGGAGTTGCCAGAAACTCAAAACCTGTTGAGAGCCACAAGAGATAGGGGAAAATGGAGGGCCATGATCGCCTACGTCCTGAAAGGACACGGCACATAAAAAAAGAATATATATTGTATATCGATACATATTTATATATATATATGAATTGAAGTACATTTCATCAATTTATATATTTTTTCAAATAAAGAATATGCCGTGTAAAGAAAGAGCTTCTTTTCATTACTAAGTTACTCAACAATCTTAATGTAAATATCTTCATGCATAAGTAACATTTGGCAATATTAAAAGGGTGGTTTGAAAATAATCTGTCAGTTCTAATACATCCTAATTTTTTTTTTTCTCTAAAAAAAAATACGGGCTGTTGCTCATAGTTTGCTACAACTTTACACTTCAACAGCTGTGGTTTATAGATTATTTTCATGATTATTACCAAGCATGTAAAAATCGTAATTCCACTTAACTGTATTCAGTTACCGCAAGTAATACTTTAGCTTTCTTTTATGTTTATATTGCGTTAAATCTTAATATTATGGTGATTCTTATTAATATCAGAGAGGACGGATGTGTGAGGGAAGAGAGATCGTGTGTATGTGTGCCTGAGGAGAGCGAGTGTGTTTGGAGAGATGGAAATAAGCAGTATTGAGAGAGAGAGAGAGATTCTTGTTGGATAATGGCAACTTCAGAACACGTAATTAGTAGTAGATACATTTGGCAGCTGCGGGGCATTCACTTTTACTATGTTCATCTCGACTTGGTGTAATATTTCTGTTGTGACTAATACCAGATATATATTATTTTCTTTTTCTTATTTTTTCTTTTTTTTTTTACTTTATTTTCTTCTTTCATCTTTTCCCAATCAGAAATAGCAGTTATTTTTCATTCCTTCTTATCGTTTCTTTTGCATCGTTTACGTCTTTTTTATTTCTACTTTAGTTAACGCAACATCATCTTTTCGTTTCATAAATATCTTCTTCGTTAAGTTATCTTCTTTACCTTTTATCGCCATCTTTATTTTCGCTATCTTATTTTTATTATTATCATCATCATAATATTCACTGATTTGTTGTTTGTTGTTTTTTTTTTGTTGTTGTTTTTTATTTCCCCCGGGTATTAACCTGAAGTCTAAAGTCAGAAATCATACCATGACATTTTCGGCTGACCATTTTTGTTAGACAGTACTTTTTTGGCACTCTTTGTATGATGCGAGATGTACTAATGTCAGCCAGTTTTTGTTTTTCCTTAAGACATGGGCTGGCATGGATAACTTCAATAAATCTATGAAAAGCTCTCCAAATCGAACAATTGGCCTCTGCTTTAAGTGGAACTATGAAAGTCTTCGTGTGCCAGATTCCTGAAATGTCCACTTCAAGAAAGATTAATATATTTTTACGGCTTAACAAAATATTTAAAGCTAGAAAATATTTTTAGACTGTAAGAATGTATTAGAGATAGTAATGGATTTCTGATACAAATCATACAAAATAACCTGTAGCTAGGGGAAGAAGACATGGCGAATTCGATTGGAATTGGGACTCAGCTCTCTGATTTTCATTTTCGAGCCATTATCGACTAAATCACCCAAACATCCAAACTTACTATACGTGGCATTAACAAGCGGTCACTAGATACTGACCAATTCCGACGTTGCTTAACTTCGGTGATCGTATGAGAAGCTATGTTTCGACGTGATATGTCTGTCAGTATTGACTGCTTTTTTAAGAATCTTCAAAGTTACAGTAGAGATTATAGAAATTGCCATATAAAAAGCAAAGCACATTCTGCTTTGGTAGTTTTTGCAGCCCTATGTCTGGACGGTTAGTTTTCAGTGTTCAGTCTGTGTTTATTTTAATATTTCCTAATATGGTTACAGATCCCATATTTGTAACCAGATATGGGTGATGTTCTAACAATATTTTGCTGTCTATTTTAAGTAGAAATTGCTGATTACATATTCTGTAACGCCCGGAATTCTATTCAGTAGATGCTGGTACCAAGCAATCTATTCTTATTTTTCTATTTAAGCAGCAAAGCCACTAAGAGGGATAAAAAGGAGCTTTAAATTCTCTGTTTTTATCTTGAAATCGTTCTAATATTTTTCTTCGCCATTACTTTCTTACCTGTTCAGGATTTTTCTTTAGTTCTTCATTATTATCTCAATTTATCGTCTGATTTAATTAACTTGAGTTATTCATGTCAAAATGATTATTTTATTCTGTGAACGCGTTAATGGTATTTAGTTTAGAATATTTAATTCAAATTATCGCTTTTGATTGGCTTGTGAGAACTGTCATATCAGCAGCCACCAAATATCATTTTGTTTTAATTACCACTCATTTGTTGTTATTTAATAATTGAATACTTTTTATATTATTTAATTTTTTTCTTTCTTTAATATAAATATTATTTATATCATTCTTCTATAAGGAATACTTTTATCATGATGAAATATTTCGACATAAGCAATTTATACTAAAAGGAAAATAAAATTGTGACTCTATCATATCAAATGTTAAAATACTAAAAAGTAAGATATTGCGTATTTTTAGATCTTATTATATACATCTTTTAATTTTATTATTGTTTAGGCTTTTTTGTTCAATTCTATTTTTCAAAAGCCGCCCTTTCATGATTAAATTTAAACTATCTATTTATGAAATGGCTCTTCAGCAAAATAGGGAGGGAGGAGGAGATGTATTATCTCTATCTATAAAAGGCAAGTGTCTGAGTGTGTATTCAAATGAATTGGGCCGCAATTTTCGCGAATTTGCAAAAAATTTAAATGCAAAATGCTCCAAGTCTAGCGGGAAAGCCAAGGACGACTTAAAATCCCCAATTCCCATCGATAACTAAATAATTATTTTTCATGCTTCTACAGCAGTTTTTCCAATTATAGTTTGAAATTTTTTTCAATAATGGTCAGGAGAGTTTTAGCTGGATGACACAAATAGGCAGGAAGATTCTATTGGCCAGCGTCAGAGCCAACAGCTGACTGACACGAATATTAAATAGCATGCAAAAAATCAAATAATCCTCAAAATTCGTCAAAATTGGGAAAAAATTTAAATCTGCATGGCACTTTACGGATGTATTGGCTCATTCGAAAGATTTTAAACTAAACGTTGATTTTGATTCCGCAGAACTTAAAAAAAAAAAAATATTTGTTGTTAACATTCTTTTTTCATTCGGCTTTTCTAATTTCCATTTTTTTTTAAAGCTGATCGTTTTGTGTTCATTTTGTTTAGTTCTTTTTCGTAACAGAAAAAAAATCAAAGTTGTGAGATAGGCAAGAAATAAGGCAAAATTTAAACATCAGCACGGCAAAGGGCATTCCTTTAAAAAAGGCAAGGAAGGGCAAATTTTTAAGTAAGTAAGTGATAGCGATTGCTGTATGAGTCGTACGATTTTTAGTCAAGCACGGGCAACGCCGGGCCATGCTGCTAGTACAACAATAAACTGCGGAAGAACTCAAAATTGATTGCTGTATTTAAGCCTTGCATTAATATCTGTGCTTATCTTTTAAAAGTTCAAAGATAATTCTTCGGTCGCCACTTAATTTAAAAACAATTTCATGTACGTAGGTCCTTACTTTTCATACAAGCAATTATTTTTATTTCGTGCGTGACTTTCACTAGATTTCGGAATTTATTTCAATTATGCATGAATTTATTTTCAAGTTATAAAAATTGTTATCATTCTTATGGGACCTTACCCATATTAACATAATGGACTATGCCATACGTAATAAATACTGCGCCTCAAGAGGAAATAGGGAGTTCCGTCTGAAGTCGGGCGACCGGCTGACTGGCTGATCGGTTGAAGTTTCTGCCTTCGGGCGAGGAGGAACACGAACGAGGCTACGCCGAAAGGGCGGAGTCTTTTTCGGGGAGGTAAACCGACCCTGAACCCGTTTATACGGGTTCAAAGGGCATATTTTTGGCCGAGCCCGTGGGCTTGGCGATCCCACGTTAAACCGGGCTTGTGCCACATGATGCCCTCGTGGTGAGGGGCGACCTAATACCGTTCCGTCTGAAGTCTGGAGTGAAGTCTGAAGTCTGAAGTTCAGTCTGAAGTCTGGAGTGAAGTCCAGTCAGAGTCAGTCAGTCGAGTCAGAGGCAGTCCGAAACAGAGTCGCGTTCAGACAATTACTACTAAACCTGATTGTTAGTACTAACCCTTTTCTACTTCTCTGTACATATTCCTGTTTGTAATATACCTGTGTTATTCCATATCCGTGTTCGAGTTCTTCTTTATTGGTTCTACCTTGGACTATCACCGTGGTACAAGGAACCGGACCATAACAATCATAAAAAAAATAAAAATAAAAATTATTCGCAAAAAATTCACGTAAAATATCGCCGAAATGAATGGTAGCAATGAAAATTTTGGAATCCAAAATTTCAGGATTGCTGGACCAGATCCTATCCGATTCGACCTGATTCCAAAATGGTGTGATATGTTGGGCCACGGCCTCTAGGAGTAAAGTTGAAATCGTGTGACACAGTGAGACACCAACATTCACATTTATTATATACTTGTATATTATATTTACATGTGTTGGTTTTGACATTGATCTGGTAGATAAGTAAGCAAAATTGTATATGTGTATTATTTATATCTGAAGAAATGTAAATATCTGCAGTTCATTAAAGGACGTGTTAAAATGGCTTGAAATGATTCGTTCATAAACCTTCGAGTTAAACAAAAACTTTAGGTTCAGCAGACCAGCTGTGTCAGACCAGGGTTAAATCAAGTTTTTAATGTACTATGAAAGGGAAAGTAAACGGCATTATTTCAAAATAAATAGTTAAAACGTTACCAGATGACATTATTTTTTTTTAAATTTTTGCTGACCTAATATAACGCATTTAAAACTTAATAGTATTTCTGACAAGTTTTGACATACAATCAAGACTGGATAATATTTATCAATGTGGAAAAGAGCAGATCAATCCACATCTTCGGTCTTATCGAAATTTCTTCTTCTATTATCTGTTCAAAAAGAAACTTTCCTCACATTATTTCACTCTCAGTAACTCATTGCGAATTAGTGAAATGATAACAAAAAAATCATGGAGCAGTCGAAAGAAACCGCAAATAATCTTGCCAATGTCCATTCATCATTCAAAGATTAGGGTGTCGCTTAAATGTGTGACTGGAAGTCAGTCATTTATTACGATGTCATTTCAAAGAACTAAAAAGCTGATTTGAATAATTGCTGTTCCATATTACAACAATGGACTGTTAAAATCGATAAATGGTATCAGGAATAATTTAACAGAAATGTTTTAATATGGACATCACTAAAAATTTTGTCTTCATGTTCTTTTGGTGTCCTGGCAAATGTTATATGTTCCTGGGAAATGTTTCCCCAATTTTCTGTATTCTGTAAACATTGGCACATTGAATTTATTTCGGTTTTAAACGTTATTACTTTACTAATATTTTTTCCGCCCGTAGCCATTTTTCTCAAATTACATAACATGTTTTCTTTTTTTTTTTTTTTTTTTTTTACAGGCAGACAGATCCCGTCGGATATCTGTATTTTTTATCTGGTCTCCATCTCCAGATCGATTTACAACCAATGTTGAACGGCTTCTCTTCTGCTCATTCGCATATTCATCGCTGGTATCTGAACAGTTATATCCAAGCAGTTTAATATACAAAACTTAGAACAACTCTTGTTATTTTTTGGCACACTGGGATCGTCCGTATTTTCAAAAAGTCTACTTACCTAATGGACCCTCGTGAAATTCGAAACTCGGTTAACATTTTAAACATTACGCTTTTTACAGTGAACTCGATTTAACATCCCTTGAATACTACAAATCGTAATTATTGCAAATAGCTGCTCAAAAATTATTTTGGAGATGAATACAAGAAGTTACTTGAATGGTAGTAGGACATTGGCGATCATAGCTCTCTACAATGTCCTCTCTTTTGTAGCTCTTAGTAAATGTTGTCTTTTTTGTTATTTTTCATAAACCCTGTTTTATCGTCCATGTACACAAAATCGCTAGGTAGTTTATGCACTGATTTTTCTAGGTGACCATATTGGCTTCAATATGTCCTATGGGTGTTAGATTTTACAAGTTCTCTTTCCTCATTATGTTTCTTGGAAGTTTCTACTACTCTATTTCAGATGATATTTATGAGTATCAATTTTGTTTCCATTTTTTATGAATCGTCGTCGTTGCTTACGCGTCCAGACTATGGTATTCTCAACATCGTTCTGTAGAAAGACATTTCTCTTGCTTCTATGCTCTTCTTCATCAACAACTATATTATCAAAGCTTTCACTCTCATATAAGACGATATCCCATAAAAGTTTCGAGCGCTTTTTTTGCTTCTTACTATTTTTCTCTTTCCTAATTTGCATAGATTTTAGAAGGCACATTTTGCTATCTCAACACAACTGTTACATAATACAAGAAAAACTTGATTTAATCCTTATCTGGCAAAGATGGTCTTCTGAACTTAAAAATTTCGTTTAACTAGAAGGTTTAAGAACGAATCATTTCAACCCATTTTAACACGTATAATGAACTTCAGATATTTACATTTCAGTCCTCTATTAAAATAATTTCCAGATACATAAATTGTTGTACTTGCTTGATTTTGTTATCCCCAATTTGTAAATTGTATGTTGTAGTGTCCCTTTTGCTGACAACTATACATTCTGTTTTCTTGCAATTTAGGCTTAGTCATTTGTTCTCGCTTTCCTTCACTGTGGAAATTCTTGTAGTTTCCTTTCTGTGTCGGCTATCATGACTGTGTCAACTGCATGTTTTTAAAACTGTGGCCGTAATTAATATATCCTGGTAGGAATTCGAATTCACTATGAATCGGTTCAGTGCACAGTTTGTTAAAACTGATGAGAAGACACATCCTTGTCTTATACCCCTTTCTATTTTTGTATATTTCAGTCAGTCATGTGCAATACGTGATACACGCTTAGGCGATCATGTATCTTTCGATACATGACTGACGAAGCATATTTCTTCTCGCAGTAGGTTGCCATTTCTTTCTGCGGTAGTCCAGTTGACATCTAAGGCCACAGAACCCAGTCTGTTCTGCTATTTACCCATAGCTGGGGGGTTGGAGAAGAAGAGGTTACATATCTTTCCCAAGGGTATTAGAACGTAAGTGAATATAATGGATTCAACTAGAATTCGAACTCGGCTCTCTGATTCGTCAATCTGAGCCGCTATCCGTTACTTCACCTTTTTATATTTACTGATTTTCTTTTAATAAAACGAAAATGTTTTGATCATCTGGAAGGATGTTGGGAAATGTAATTGATAGAGATTGAGAAAAAAAACAAGTATTTTTTATCGTTAGCCGGTTACGGTACACATAAAACAGAAATCATAAGGCGCATTTGAATAGCAGAAGATGCAGTCCAAAATAAAAAGAAACAAGAAATTTACATTGGGAAAATTATATTAGGAGAGTTGAAACAGCAGAGATGCGATTCTCCCAAAGGGTACCAGGATATCATAGAAGGATGATTGAAACAATGCTGTATAAAAAAAAAAATCAAAACGAAATTAAAATTTCAACTTCTAATCAGAAACAGTCAACTGAATATTATGGGATGCATAATGATGAAATAAATATTGGAGATTTCGACGTACTTAAAACAAATTGCGCAGAGGGAACCCACGTAAACTACCAAATAACCTTGTATAAATGGCTAAGAAGATAAACAACATCTAAAAGGGATCATAAGTTGTGCAGATACATGATTACGCACTGGACATAAAAGATTTTAGAGTTAATCCAATTCGGATTATACCTTGGCCTCTTAAAGCTCTTGGTACGTACAGCCTATCAAAACCTGATTTCGGATGATGCATCCTAATTTGGTCTCGGTGTCCAATCTTTTAATGTTATTCAACTTCCATTTAAAAATGTTGAAGCTGTATATTCCTATGGGTATAGGTAATGATAGCCTTCATTTTATTGACCCTATTAAGTTTGTTTTATAGTATCAAACTCACTCCCCTATAGTATTTTCGGGTCTTTTTCTTCAAAACTGAATATTGTATTTCGTCTCCTGCATTATTTTCTCAGTATTTGAATGTACAATCGTGATATAGTTCCTAAACCTTGTTGCTGATATTAAGGCCTATATCTGTAGCTTTCGTTTGTTTAGCGCTTTTGAATGTAGCTTTGGCACATTTGTCGATTCCTAACTCCATCCTAATGTCTTCGCTGAAGGTTTTGTCAATAGTTGATAGGTTTTTATTATTATTATTATTAGTAGTAGTAGTAGTAGTACTAGTAGTAATAGTAGTAGTAGTAATTATGTTTCTAATCATCTGTTTAATTTTAGTTTTATAAAAAAAATAAAGCAAAAACAAAACTCAGGAACAATTTTAGGTTTATAAACATCCGATCTTAATTACTAAATGTGTGTTTCAACATATAGCGTAACCCGGATATAAGAGAGTTGTCGGGACCGGAGAAGGAGTCTCTTATATCCGGGTTTCTCTTATATCCGGGTTTGGTTTATTTTATATACATTAACACAGGCTCTAATTTGGGACCAGAGAAAATCTCTTATATCTGCGTGTCTTATATCCGGGTTACACTGTGTATACCTAAGAGTTTTCTCCAATCATTTGTAAACATCTATGCCGAAGATACGACCATAGACGAGCGCACCACTAAAATTCTTGATGATCAGAGATTGACAGCTGGTATTTCTTCCGATCTTCGAGCACGAACTACTCAGTTGATTACATTTAATGCCTCGAAAACCAAACTAGTTACATTCCATCATTGTGACCCCGAACTACCACCAGTCATGATGAATGGGTATATCCTCATAGAAGTATCTTGCCTTGATGTACTATTGGCAATAAACCTGACATCAATTGGATCTCATATGAACCATCGCTAAAGAGGTAGGTAAAATTGTCGCTTCTCTGCAAAGCCCCAGTAAATACATCACGTGCTATATTCTGATACTAAAAGACCCAGATTTGGACGGGAGCTGTCTAGATCGCACTCTCTAGTCTCAATAGAGTCCAAAAGCGTCTCCGAGTACTTATGGCTGACGAACTATTTTTCACCCTCCACCTCTCCTTAAACCATTTCTCCACTAAGAACCTGCTAAAGGATTGTATTGAACAGATAACAAATAATAATATTAAAGGAGAATCTATTTAAGCTCATGCTGGAAGTTAGCATTTTGACTGACAAGCGATTGGAGAGCAATCGCCCTGAAAACGCGCGTGTGCACAAGATCAGAAAGATAGTTGAAATTTCTAGGGGATATAATGAGAAAAGAAGGATTGGAAAATATGATACTCATAGAACAGAAAAAAGAGGAGACAGAGGAAAAACGAATAATTTACTTAGTGTACTTGTGTAATGTTATACAATAATACCTATTCTATTTTAATAGACTCTCCCACAGATAATAAGTAGTAGTATCAGTGGCCAGTTGGGATCAGTGGTGTTGAGTTAGTCAGTCGATGTCGGACATTGAAGTATCAACCATCACAACTAGATTACTGCGTCATTAACTCTTATTTCAAGTTCCTAACGTTTTGTACGTCGAACCTAATTTAGGACGACTTATTGAAATACAAGCCTCCACTGTGAAAACTACTCTACAATAAGTAAATGTTTGGCGGGACAAGATTTTGAATAAATAGCAAACACGCAAAATAAATTGAGGGCTACAAAGACTAGGAAATTGTGGAGATCCATGATCGCCTACATCCTGAATTGACAGAGCACATAAAGAAGAGGGAGAAATGTATGTACACATTTTTTTAAACAAATTTTGATTCTAATTGATATTCATTATATAGATAATTTCTTTGAAATATAGATGAGCTGTTACTAACAATTCAATGCATTGGAATATTTTGGAGACTAGGAAAATCAGGTGTCTTTATAATGTTCTTTATTGTATGTGATATTATATGTTATTAATGGCTCCAATTATTATATATATTACAGTTGTTTCAATTTACCCTATTTATTTCAATCTTTTATCTATATATTTACTAATTGCTATATTCTTTAACACACACACACATATATATATATATATATATATATATATATATACAGCAGTACCATCAAATACATATATAGCGTCTTATATGCACGTGTTAATCATTGCTTAGAAATCATCTATGTAAAAATTGAAAGACTATCATCACTGTCTTGTCCGTATACTGCTTAATATTTTGTAAATGACATCTTTGATAATGGCTTAAGTAAGCCGAAAGCTTAGATTGCATTAAAAATTATGAATCAATATTGTGAATTTCTTTCTTCGTTCAACGATAATGTTACAAAAAAAAATTACATAAAATAAATAGACAACTCTTGTCTATATTATTTAATGAAACGTGTATGAATATATATATATATATATATATATATATATATATATATATACAAGTCAAATATTTAAATATATATATATATATATATATATATATATATATATATATATATATATATAATTATAAAAAAAAATTATAACATAAATATGTTATAAAATCAGACTACAAAATAGCCATTTTGTTTTATTACCCTCGGTGTCTTATCAAGTGATGATGTTGAAGATAAAATAAATGGTTTTAAATGTTTCAAATTAATTAACGATCCTTGCTAACTTGGGGATCTGATTTCGAATTTTACTCGGGCTCGTTATATTTACTTACGCGTAAATGCATTTCGGAAAGTTATGAATATCTCTCGAAAACTCACTAGTTATTCTAATAAGAAATGTTTTAACGGAATATTCGTTTAAAAATATCCTTACCGTCCAAGTGTTGATAAACCGTAAAATAAATCAACACATCAATCTTCCTGCCTCGCAGGATGTCGGTGGTTGCCCCTGTATGTTAAAATATAATCGACCCCACTGTGTTTAGGATTACGCATGCATTTCTGAGAGAAACATAGGAAGTTACATAATCGCCTCATCCTAGGGAGGAAAATGTCATAGTGTAACGCATCTTCACGAGGAAATCCACATTCTAAGAAATCCCTCAATGTCACATACACACGCTGGTATTAATTGACGAAATCCGGTTGGAAATAAATAAATAAAATTAGATTTAGTTTCGTATTAGTCTTAGTATTTACGACTATAACGTTGCACATTATTATATAGTTAATGTAATAGTAGTTATGGTATATAACACTGGTTGCTTTTTTAATATTTCAGACACCGTTTTCGATATTGTAATTAATGATCTCATTAACGTTGGATTTCATCACCAACTGAAATTTGACAGCAATGATTTTCGAATATCTGATTCCATCGTTAACGACACTGTTGTTTGCATTCTATTTCAGTGCAAGCCAGATATATTGACAGTCATCGCAAGAGTCTTCTCGGCAACATTCCTATTATTTCAGTAAAAGATGGACACAAATATTATTGTTATAAACATTAATTTCATATCCCCTCTTGAAGAATCCGTGGATCTCAACCGGAAACAGTGTGACAGAACGTGCCTCAATGTCTCCTGCACTCACTTTATTCTGACCAAACTAAGCAGATCTTTGAAATGATTAAATACTTATTTTTCTTCGAGTGTTTTAAAAGTGAGGCAATTCTGAGAGAACAAGAAGACCTAACAAGGATTTCTTTAATAGCGGTAACAATGTTACCAGCATAAGATATGCATATAACATCGTTTTGATAACAGACCGAAAAAACATAATGTCAAACTGCAGGGATTCCTATAGAAAAGATTAAGAGAAACTGTAAAGAAATGATTGAACATCAATTTTCAGATGACAGAATAAACGTTTGTCCACATGGGGAAGATCTCAAGATGATAACTTCAAAATTGTGGATGTCAAAATCAAGCAAGTAGGAGAATATAAATATATGGGAATCTTTCTATAAGAAAACGAAAAATCTAACACCGACATCCAAATACTCATTGGAATAGCAAAAGATGACTTTCAAAATATTGAGAAACAGGAAAATTTTCATAAATGCAAAGAAAAATTGTACTTAGCTATTATATCATAAATGAAATGGAAACGAAAATCATACATGTACATATAATCAGAAACAGAAAGTTAAGATTTCTAGACAGAAAGTGAAAGAGAGCATTGGAATTCTGACGCAGGACTTACTAAATGTAGGAAAACAGCAAATCACTTGCCTCAACAGCTTGTGCAACCGGATGGCAAAACAAGGAGTTGACGATGAAAAAAAAAAACAAAGCTTACTAAAGGTTACAAATTCGTTCACGTCCTGAAAGAGAATGGTGCAGATTTTTATATGCGACATTGGGAAAATCATCTCGTTCAAACAATTACATTAAATTCTGTCATCATCGCTATCATCATCAAAATCAATGTTGTAGCCAGAGTAGAAGTGATTTTTAATCATCTTGAAAAGAGGTATTATCAAGAGGTCAGATTTTTAATCCTCATGAAAAGAGGTATTATCAAGAGATCAGATTTTTAATCCTCATGAAAAAAGGTATTATCAAGAGGTCAGAATTTTTTGTCAAATTTATTAACATTAAAATGAATATTTACATGTACATTGAAACAGATCTGTTTTAAATTAATTCTTATAATTGGTAAGATTTAGGGGAAAATAATCATGCATAACTTAAATGAAAGAAAAATAAAATGAAATTCGTTAGGCGATTTAAGCATTTTATATGAGAATATATCAATAAAGTTATAATCAATGGACAGTCATTTATATTCGTATGTGGACAAACATATATAAAGTAAAACATACAAAGGGTCTTCCAATAACTTGGATTGATGTTAAATGTGAATTAAGTTTAAGAGTCTAATGATTTTTTTCTTTTACTTTCAGATTTAACAAATTACGTCTTTGACAATTTTAACCATGGAAAGATTAACAATCAAACAACGTGTTAGCTATCGAAGCCTATTACGAAAATGGACATTCAAACAGAATTTGAATGAGAAGTTCCCAGTTCGCATCATCTCTCAAAACAGCGAATCAATTGGCCACCACGATCGTGCGACTTGACGCTTTTAGATTTCTTCCTTTGGTTTATGCCAACAACCCAACAACAATTCAAGAGCTTAAGGATGAGCTAATAAGACATATTGGTGAGATCGAGGAGCAACTATGCAGAGACGTCATCAGAAACTTTGACCATCGAGTAGAGGTGTGCCACCGCAGCCTTGGCTGACATTTGGGCGATATTAATTTTCACACATAATTGCCATAACTTAAATAATATGATCCAATAGAGAAATAAATAAATTTTCACCAATAGCACTGATTTATTTACTGTTGACTTTGATCCGTCTTAATGGAACAGCATTTACATATATTTGGGGCCTATATCCTTAGCAGGCATCGATACTATTAAAAGAATATCACTGAATTCAAAATAGTCTGGTACGATAACCGAAGTTAAGTAACGTCGAGACTGGAAAGTACCTAGATGAGTGCCAGTTCAGCAATACCAGATGAAGTATCTTGAATGTGCGGGTCATGTTAAGGAATTTGACACTGAATGGTTTAACGGAATGGTTAACAGTTGTATTCGTCATATTCACTTACGCGCAAATACCGCTGAGAAAGGTTTAAATCCACCTACTCTCCCCCAGCTATAGGCGATTTAGGAAGAGTTTTATCACTAAACTATTATTATCTCCAAGAAAAATTCTTACAATCTAAAGCTATATCCTGGCTTTAAATATTATGCAAGCTATAGAAAAAGAATCAATCAATCAAACTAACCATGTGACGGTTGGAAAAGGCCGGCTGAGCTTCTTATAGGAGACATTTTCATGTTAGCAAACACTCATTGCCACTTTTGTGATGTCAAAGAATACACGTTGTCACTTTCGAAATGCTCGTTGTAGTAGAGACTTTTTAATTGCAGATACAACTATAGTAACGCCGTTGAACAATACTGGTGTCAGACGCCTTCGAATAACACTCGCACTAATAGTACTTGGTCGATAATACTCGCTCGAAAATTAACCACCGTATAGTGATCAGTATAGACAAACTGTATGGTGAATAGAGTAGAGAATATTAGTCCTTGTAGTAATAGAGGATAGACTAGAAATAGCGATCCGAAGAATAATAGACGATAGAATAAAAATTGCGATCATTTAGACGCCACGCCACTTCCTTCTTATACATTTCACTATATAGTCATGAGGTCTACTTAATTTAATAATGAGATCGCCTGTGTTTGCTCACTGGCGATCTATGTTCAAATTCAAGTGTCGACAGCGACACTTTATTCCTATATAACATAGATAACGGTCAAAGTTACACCAGTAGACATAAAACTCATATTCAAAAAAGCTTGCGATTGTAGCATCATCTGACGTGCGACACACTGTGCACCCGTACAGGATATGTTGCTATGGTAGAATTCGCATCGCAGGGAACAGACAATTTACTAGCATATACAATTCACTTTTGCAGTTCGCTCACTAAATATTTACATTCCACTGCGCACTCATCCGTCTCTCTCGACAGGAGAATCCATTCACACGCACGCGCATTAATATTCTTCCGCAATACTTATCGAAGGTCGACTCAAGCGGTTCATTACCTTTCGTTCCCTAATCATAACTTTCGGCAAAAGAGAAAATCTATTTTATTATTTAATACACACATTTATATGAGTTTTCTTTCAAATCTAGATTTTGCATTTGCATCTGTCAGCTTCACGGGCTCTCTACAACAATAGCAAAAAAAAAAAAACTAATTATATATTGTGACTTTAAATTTACAGTTACAATCGTGAATCTCCTGATTTTTTTATAACAACTGAGATGTCAAATAATTGTTATTTTTAAGTTAAAGTTACTGATCCTTCTTATGTTTCATAAGAGATTTAGCAATAATATTTTTCTAGCGTTGTTAATATAGTCGTGTTTATTTTAGAATTTTAATGTATTATTTACGTTAATAAGGTTAATAAACACACTAAAGTCATAATAAGAATAATATAAATAGAACGAAATAAAAAATAGATTTATAACTTAATTCTAAAAATGTCCGGTTAAAAAATAAATCTCCCTGAGTTCAAACAATAATTTAATAAAAGCAATCAAATGTGAATAAATTTACAAACGTTCAAAAAAAATCACAAAATCTCACGTGAAGAAGCGTTATTTAAAAAGACGACATGATGTGCGGAGATTTGATATTTGGCAAAAGATAAAGCTGGAGGAGAAAAAAGTATTCGATTATAGAGATATTGAAGACGAAGGTCCTCAGAGATGGGAAATTTATATTTAAACATTCGGCAGAAAATGAAATTTAGAAATAAATTTAATATAACTTCAAGAACATGTAAAAACTAAAATTACTGTCTGAATACAAGTAATGAACACACACACATGTGTGTATATATGTGTGAATATTTAGACAGCATATCTCTATTGAAGCTTAAACATGCTTGAATAATATGGACATATCTATTTTAATTCACTCAAATTCACTGATCAATTTCTTAATGTTTTTATTATATTCATTAAGGAATGGCGACATTTTTTCCATATATCAGGAATATTCAACCAAACATTCATGAAGATATATATATATATATATATATATATATATATATATATATATATATATATATATATATATATATATATATATATATATTTATTTGGATAGATGTGAGTTTTGTGACCTTGGGTTTCACGTTTTGGCGATCGTCAGACAAACTAATAAGTAAAAATATATAATATATAAATAATACAATATATTTATTTATATTTATTACACTTTTATATATATATATATATATATATATATATATATATATATATATATATATATATATATATATGAAAATGTATATAAATATAAATAAATATATATATAAATAAATATATATATGTATAATTATTTATATATTATATGCGCGGTACTTATTAGTTTGTTTGACGATATATGCATAATTGTGTAATCATCTAACGCCACGAAACACATAAAACTTTGTTTTATATACTTTAAAAATAGCCATTTAATTTGCTATTTAAAAACAGCTTCATTATTTCAAAGAGTCTCGGTCAAAATCCGAGCTCTGTGAGGTCAATCACATTGGTCTCTCTGAATGAATACAAATTGGTATATTTAAAATGTTCTTTTCAGGACCTATCGCTAGTGCAGACTAAATGTTTAATATATGTCACTTCAGTCTTCATCAAGACACGTGCAGGCGAAAGATTCATTTAGACAGACAGGCTCGTGAATAACACACACACACACACACCTATATACTGCCGTTATGGCGTTCATTTACATTATTTACTCAATGAGGTATAAAACGCTGCTGTCTTGAAATATTCCACATTTTCGGTAGACACTTAAAAGGGAGTACACAATAAGGAACAGTAGTTAAAGTAGATAGAGAGTAGAAGCGAAAGTAGTAGCAGCGTGAATAAGGTTGTATTGACAATCGCAGAGTGGTAAAATATTTGCTCACTCTGTGAAGTTATACTTTTGATGCAGGAAATCCTGTAAGGTTAAAAATTGTTCACGGGTGCATGCGATAAGGTGTTTATGTCTGCATGGTTTGTGCGTGTGTGTCTCTGTGTGTGTGTGTGAGCTTTCGCGTGTTTGTACTTATTAAGATATTTGAGAAAATCCAAGTTATTTTTTTTTTCTTACGTTTTCAATCTGTCAGTGACAAGAAGTTTATAAACGTCAGAGGTTTGCAGGATTTGAAGGCTTGATATATACGAAGAAGGTCAAATTTAACTATTTCAGTTTTCTGCCAGAGTGCCATATTTCTTTTTATGCAAACTATACAAATATATTATTAAAGATACTGTGTATGCGTGTGTCCGTAGTGAGTGCAGAATGAGTATATAAAAAAAGAGATCGGTCAGTCTTGCCAACATTAAGTGAAAACAACATTATCTTTAAGTAAATAAAACTGCACCTCTGCTCTGATCAATCTGACCCCTTCTTAAAGATAATATTCTATCCCATAATTTTCTTTTCCATTAATATCGTCTGATAGTGGCCGCCATTTAATACAATCAGTATAAAAACCCTAAAATATGCTGAAAGATTGAACACAAACAATCACGCTTCTGTGTGCTATTTTAAACACTTGCAAAGATTATTTTACATATTGTGTCTTTTCAAGACGTCGGTAATCATTAGTGTTAATAAATATATGTAAATCCTGAACTCAATACGAGGATTAAACAAATAGTCCGAATAATGTAAATAATGTACATAATACCTCATCTCAGAAATATAGACAGATATTAAACAAATCTATTGATGATAATCGTATCAGTATTTATTTTATGAAAAAAATTGTACAATTATTCATTGATAAGCAATATTTGTTTGAACCTCCTTTCAATTTTCTCTGACTTCCTATAACGTTACATTTATTTTCTCATGAACAATCTTTTAAAATTTAAATCCTATCAATTCCATTACTTAAAAGCATTTTACAATTTATGCCACAAATCCATAGCTGAATTATTGTCAGTCGATGAAATGAACCATGTTTTCAAACCATTTAGGAGTGGATTTCGTAATAGTTTTCGGCACGTTGACGTGTTTTGAAATTTATCAATTAAGGAAGAGCATATGAGGGGATATTGTAAATGATAACAGCTCGGAATTGGAAATCGGGTCAGTTGTATTCTCTTACCCTTCTCTCCACAATTATTGGCTGGCAATCAGTCTACCACGAGAAAGAAACGGCAAGTTACTGCGAAAAAAATGTGCTAATCGAGCGTGTATCACGTACAGAATTTAGCTGACTGATCACTCAGCTAGTTGGCTAGGAGAGGGTAAACGTTTGAAAATAAATTGATATAGTTTCCACCTTTAATTCTGAAACTCTAAGGGAACCACTTAATTGATTTCATTATTTTGTCTCCATATAGAAAAATATTAATTATTTTTAACGTAATTGCTTATAAAAGATCCATTTATTATCTCTCTATAACTATAATCAAACACGCATGAAAATACACTATCGTACCTGTTGCAATATTTATCACAACGTTTCGGCCGTTGTACGCTCCAGCTTTCTTCAGGTGGTTGGAATGTCGAACTGAACCGTTTATTTCGCTTACTGGGGCAGACTGTTCTAGTTCTACGTGCCATGTCTAATGAATGTCAGTTATCAGTTATCTCCTGTTAATTCCCCTCCGCAAGTTCTCCACCGCCTTAACCAGGTATTGAACTCACACTCTTTGGGTCCTGTCACTGAATGTAACTAACGCCTTTATCAAATGTGCCATAACTGTATGAAGGGAATTAACAGGAGATAACTGACATCCATTAGACATGGCACGTAGAACTAGAACAGTCTACCCCAGATAAAGGATTCAGTTCGACATTTGAACCATCTGAAGAAGTCCGGAGCGTACAACTGCCGAGACGTCGTGATAAATATGGAAAAAAAGAAGGGGATGATAGTTCGAGCAATGTAAATAGTAAACACAATACCTGATCTCAGAAATATAGACAGATACGTATGAGAAAGTTTGAAAAGTTTCTAGCCAATACGAAATGTGTATTTTAATGTTTTACAATAATAAATGTCGTTTATTTACATGTAGCGCACCGTAAAATCTTTGGGTCAAATTTTAAGTCGTGTATATCTTCTCTATCTTTCGTTAGGTAAATCTAGTTGCACGCTCGATCTTGGCTTGACTGAAACTTCCTTTGAGATTATTCTCACCCCTCACTTGAAAGATTTCTTGGACGACCCAATCTTCTAAGCTTTGATTCAGTAACAAGCCATTTCCTTTAATGTATGACGGATAGAATAGATGTGAAATTGGTACTTGAAACCGATTGGAAGTTTTCCTACAGCTTTGCGCAGTTGGATAAGCTTCAATCAAATATCCTTGTATAGAGATATTTATAGGCCATTCACAATGCACTTTATATATATATATATATATATATATATATATATATATATATATATATATATAGAAGAGAGAGAGAGAGAGAGAGAGAGAGAGAGAGAAAGAAAGAAGGAAGGGAGAGAGAGAGAAAGAAACGGAAAAAGAGATAGAAAAAAAGACAGAGAAAAGAGTGAGAAAAGAAAAAGACACAGAAAGAAAGCGAAAATAACAGAAAATAGACAGAGTAAACAAAAGAAAAGAAAGAGTAAACAAAAGAAAGAAAGAAAGAAAGAAAGAAAGAAAGAAAGAAAGAAAGAAAGAAAGAGTAAGAAAGAAAGAGTGGGTCTTATAGACATATCATATTGAAACACCGGTTCTCGTACCATCACCGATTTTAATCAACATCTAATCTCGTCGTGACCTCTTGAGAATACCAGGTATTGTATGTTAGGATTTGTGTGGGGTATAATGGGTAACGACTCGAAATCAGAGAGCTAAGTTCTCATGACAGTCTTGTTCGTTATACGCACGTGCGCAATTACCATTAACGAAAGGCATGAACTCACCCTTTCTCCGCCAGAAAAGGGTTAATTAGTAAGACTTGTATCAGTAAATCATTATTTTGTCCAAAAATCCTTATAGTCTAAAAATATTGTTTCACTTTAAATAACCTACAAATGTTTTATAAGTGGTAAATAAAGACAAATAAATCAACATACAGTGGCCTAAGAAAAGACTTGGATAAATAAACTACAACCAATTTTAAAATTTAATTACGTAATCCCCATTCAAAATAAACAAACAGTATTTAGATCTAGTATAGAGTATGTCCTCCATTTGCAAGTTTCAGTGCTTGTATTCGATTTTCATGGATTTCATCAAGTTATCAACAATCATCTGATCCATTATTTTGCCACTCCTTTAGCAATGTTTCTTTAAGGGTTGCCATTGACGAGATTTTGGTTGCACGTCCTCGGTCAAGGTGCTCCCAAACGTGCTTTATTGAATTTATGTCAGGACTTTGGGCTACTCATGGCAGTGACTTAATACCTTGCGATTCCTCCCAGACCTTTGCTACTTTACTCGAATGACATGGCGTTCCATGGACATTCTTGTCAATCTGATTGGTTTTAAATATTTGACAGTATTTTCGACCATTCAACCGCTCGTCAATAAGAATCAGTTCAGATTTCCCTCCAAACCAGACAGCGCCACACACCATTACTCCAATCCCTCCATGTTTCACGGTCGTCTGCAGACGTTCAGTATTCCAAGTGTCATTCTGATTTCTCCAATCTCAAATTAGAATAATGGCAGAATTTACTTTCATCTGACCAAATTACAGACAGTCAAAATTCATAATCTTTGCTCTCGAATTCTCTCGCCCAGTCCAGACGAAGGATCCTGTTAACCTCTGAAATCAAGGGTTTCTTTCTTGCAACTCTTCTTTGATAGCCTTTCATAATCTTTCTCGTCGCATATGGCGACATTTCCATTCTGTTGGTGACATCTTTCATGCTCTGTCGACTGTTTCTGATGATTTCCCTATTCAGCGCCCTTTTTGTTCGCTCAGGCACGATGCTTGGTCTTCCTGAATGTTGTTCCACACGACAGTGGCGTTCTTCATTGAATTTCCTGATAATATTAGTAACCGTTTGATGATTAAAGTGGAAAAACCTAGCAATTACTCTATTTGACTTGCCACCCTGATGCCATCCTATTAGTTGCCCTTTCCTAATTTCCTTACTTCCACGAATGTTCATTGCAAGATATAAGTCAACTAATATTCATAGATGAGAGTACTTTGATACTAACACGTTATTATCTGAAAGAAAAGAAGCCAAAATTGTAGTAATCAAGGGTGGCTAAAATCTTACCCAATGTATCTATAGATTTGATTTTGATTTTTAGTACTTACTAAAACATTCAGTTTATTCAAAAGTACAATAATGTAATCAGCTTTTGCATTTCTATATAGCCTCCAATTTTAAGGGAGTAAAACAGGAAAAAAAAGTCCAAAGGTCGGATGAAACATTGCCGTATGATGCGAAGAGTTTTCCACATATTTTATGCCATTCGCGGAAAATGTGCTTCGGAATGCCGAAAGGCAATAACGCTAAATTGATGATAGCATTTTAGCTAACTCTATCTAGATAAACGAAACCTATGTTGACCGAATAAACCTCTATATATATCCGGCAGGTCCTTCATCTCATTCGGTGAACTTTAGTTAGGGCAAAATAAAACTTACGGTATTCATAAGGTTTCGCAATATCCAACAAGTGATGGAAAATGTATGAAAACATTTTACTGTTTGAAAATGTGTTATTGTTTGAATAAGTAATAATTTTCATTATAGGTCCGAAGGTATGCATCTATAGTCTGTCTCTCTTTGTCCATTGTGGTTATGGGACAGTCGTGCCGACTACCACTTCGGAACCAGCTACTATAGAACTACAAATGTGTACATTTTTCTCACGCAAATGAGACATGCGTGTATATTTTTAATTGGCGCACAAACGAGACCTACGTCAACCTTTTACACTCATGGAAAAACAGGACCGATATCTACCTTTTTGAATCTTTTTTTTTTACCTATGTTAGCAGCAAAGGTTTGAACTGGTTGAAAGAGGGAATCCATCTGAATATTTGCCTTGGAAATAGCGATAAAGTAATTGTAGGATTGCAAAATGGCGACTAAGGGACTGAATAGTGAACAATAATCCATCACATATAAAGCCGTTAAAACCCCCTTGAAAAGCAAGGAATAAATTCTAGCCACCTTATATATGTATATATTTTAGGTATTTATTTTAGCTTACCATATGCTTGTACTATGAGTTGATACATCGAAAAGAGAGAATATCCTCAAAATCTGATTTGTTCTGTTTCCTGAATATTCATTCTTTCGTCCATTTCCAGCACATTATAAAGATACATGTGCAACTATGTTATTTCCTTCTGCTGGAATCCATTACACTTGTAACGAAAAAGTAATAAATCAAATAACACGACGATTTTAGTTTTGATCTCGTCAAGTTCTAATAAACATCTAACGTTAGTATGGCCTCAATAATACAGTATCATATGTATCATGAAGTTATAATTCTGTGACCGTCTTTCTTTTTATGTGCCATGTCCTTTCAGGACGTAGGCGATCATGGCTCTCCACCTCCCTCTATCCTTTACAGCTCTCAAAAAGTTCCTTCCCTTTGCAACCTTCCCCATATCATGTTCTGTCATCCACTAGCTTAAGCCTGCTAGGTATGTCATGCGTTGTCTTCCCTTGTCTCTCTTTCCATCTATTCGACCCGTGAGTATCAGATTCTCCAGGCCATCCTTCCTCATAATGTGTCCCCGAAACTTCAGCTGCTTCTTTCTGATGTTAAGTATAAGCTTTCTCCTTCTTTGCAACCTCTCTAAGACCTCATCGTTGCTCACAGATCAATCCATGATATCCTCAGCATGCTTCATTAGAACTACATCTACGTCGCCTCGAGTCTCTTCTTCATCATTGTGAAAATCGTCCAACATTCTCTGCCGTAAAGAAGAACAGATGTCACGTAACAGCTCCGTATTCTTTTCTTTGTTACCAAAGAAATCCTCCTGTCTTGCAATAATCTGTCCAGCCCACGGAATGCGCCCTAAGTCATCCCAGTGGCCGAGGAATGGCCGAGGACGCATTCCGAGGGCTGAGAAGAGTATTGCGAGACAGGAGGATCATTGCCAAATGTGATATCTCCAACTGAGTGGTCTATGAAAAACTTAGAATTAAGGAACTGTTCCCATGATTTATTCTGTTACGTATTCATTCCATGGTCAGAAAATCTTCAAGTCAATATGTAGAAATCTACAGTTAACCTTGAGTATGGACAGCATTCTTGAATCATTAAGTGATAATGATGTAAGGAAAGACGCATACCACTGACCGATATTCCTCGTGCATTAATTCTTGCATAGACATGAGCAGGTGAATTCGTGCTGAAAGATGAATAAAAGTCACATTTAAAGTCATACTCTTTCACTATATATGTTGATGAAAACCAATCTTATAGATCTGTGGAAATCAATAAATATCTCTAATACATTCTGACTTAGTAGGATGTGTTACATCTTCGGAAAAAACAGCGAAGAAACGGAGGACTGACCTAATAGTTAAACTAAGACGAGTGTTTAGAAATATTTACAAAATACTCCTTGATCTATCCACTACCCTTCTCCCCATCCTTTCCTCTATCACTCCTATTTGATCTTGCTCCAAATCTTCTGTAACCCCTTGCGTCCTAATGGCTTCCCGCCTTGCTTGGGGTGAAACGCTTAAAAAACATACCTTGAAATCCGAGCGTACTGACATCCGAGTTTTTTGAGGTACGAGCTGGAGTTCGGACAATATTTTGTCTTGAGATATGAGCTGAAAATTTGAGATACGAACAAGTTTCAGTTAAGCATCCGTAGTTGGCGTAGCAAGCGTCAAACTTCGGGATTATTTCCACTCATATTACACGTGTTCACCTCGCTCTAGAACGATCTCTGTTGTGTTGTGTCTTTTTGCCGTTATTGTGCAAAATTCATTTAGTGATACTATGGGTTTGAAGATAGCAAGTGTAAAGTACAGCGGTGAAAAGCCGAAACGTAATACTTCACTTGAGGAATAGCGGGAAATTATAAAACACATACAGAAAGACGTACGAGTAATGGCTTTGTCGAGAGAACATCAGCGTTGTACATCGACGATACATAAAATATTCTAACATTTTTTAAAAACTTGTTACAGTAATGGATGAAATGTAAAAATTAAAAAGAATTAAAAATTCAGTGATAAACTTAATCTTCGGTATTGTAGAATCTGCTAGCCTTTGTTAGGAGAGGTTAGCGTTTGCTAGGGTGGCTAGTTGTAGTTGCCCCTCTCTCTCTCACACTCACTTACTCTCTCTTTTCCACCAGTTGGCCTATGGCTCGTCTGAAGTTCATGGTTTACTACACTTTATTTCTTTACAATTTGTTTTTTTTTCTCTTTTATTTTATTGTTTGTAAACTAGACTTCTTGTTTATTTGATTGTAAGAAATCCACAAATCCAAAAATACTGTCGATTTTTAAGAAAATAAGGGTGAAATTTAGGGGCCTGCAACGGATCGGAAATATTCCCATTAATTTTAATGCGGATTAAATGATTTCAGAGACGAATCATGTGAGTTTCGATCTCGGTCTTGGAACGAATTAAACGCGTATCTCAAGGCATTACTGTATATTCATACATTTTTCTATTTTCTCTCAGTTCAAAAAAAGTTGAGAAGAGAAAGGGAAAGCAATGCATTAAATCTCTCAAGAAGATATAGGGGAGACTCACAATTTACTGCGATTATAGATATCATCTTTGTGTTGAGGGGGCACGTTTTGAAATAATGTATGTGACTCAAACACATTTGTTGTTTCCTTCGAGAAACTCCACTCAATGCCGCAGATAGCATACAGATTAGAAACGAGCATATTAGCTGAAATAGAACACACATTATTGTCTTTCACCGATCGTCCGATTTGCTGAAATTATTTTTATGAAAATTCTAGTACTATATACTTTATCCCAATTCTTAACCCTTTGCGGACGCAACAGGAAACCATTTCATTACCTTTCGCAATAACAATTTAATACCTTTCCTAATAATAATTCAATACTTTTTCAATAATAATTCAATATCTTTTGCAATAATAATTCAATACCTGTTATGATTAGTCAAGATTGGTCTCCCTTTGTTTTTTTGTTTTTGTTTTTTTTTTTTTTTTTTTTGCGGTCCTCTTTGAGAGAACCATCTCTACTTACTGGGACTATAAAAGGACACTGTACGCAAACCTTGTATTCTCAGTTGAATATAGATTTCTTAAATCCTACATCTGCGTACTTTTGTCATTAAAATACCTTTCGTAATAATAAATTTCCTAATTCATGACAACGGAAAATTGCCAAAAAACTCTTCCTTCAATTGATGTAATTTAAATATTTGACGGGACACGTGATATATTTTTTACGGGAAAATTACCATATCTAACTTACTGATTAGGATACGACTGCAAAAGCCATATTAGCTGAACTATAGTCATATAATTGATTATTTCTTTTTACCTATCGTCTGATTGTCTGAAATCTGTTTCACTAAAATAGCTAATAATAATAATAATGTAATTCAAAGTCACGGAAATATGATTCAGCATAGAACACGAAAGAATCTAAAAAGTTGTAAAGAATCTGGAAATTAGAAAATCTCATCTTTAAATTATGAAACGTACAGTTAACATTTCAGAAACATGTTATGAAAAAAAAGATGTCATCAAATACGTTATACTCGCAGAACTATCGAATAAAGAACGGAGAGAGAAATGAGCTAACAACTTAATGTTTGAATGGATTGCAATGCTGCGACGAGGAATGGTAAAGAGTCAAAATTTATTCAAAGATATATTCGGCAGGATAATGTTCAGAATCATCATTACCCACGTCCTGAATGGCTTAAAAATGATGGTGAATGCTGGTATTACTATTAATATTTTGTACTCATTATTAGATAAATTATTATCACAAAAGAAATACTATAAAACTGTTAACATTAATTGGCAATACTTCATCTAATAATAATGTACTCATTATTAGATAAAATATTATCACGAAAGAAATATTATAAAACATTAATTGGCAAATTTCATTAATTGGCAATTTTTTAAAATCTAACAATAAAAATGTTACTCATTATTAGATAAAGTATTATCACGAAAGAAATACTATAAAACTGTTAATATTAATTGGCAATACTTCATCTAACAATAATGTACTCATTATTAGATAAATTATTATCACAAAATTGATACTATAAAACTGTTAAAAATAATTGGCAATACTTCATCTAATAATAAAGTCGACATAATACTGTAATGTTAGAGAGTAAATAAGTTCTTATTATAGCATAAAGACGTAGTGACATGGGGAAAATTACTATCAAAATAAAAATGAGTGCACTAACCTTGCATGAAAAGCTGTCGGGTTTAGCGGGATCATATAACTGTTTTCATTTTCTTTTGATAGTATTTTCAACATGTTTACGCTTCACAATTTTAGGTTTCGTATCACGAAGGAAAGGTTTCATTAAGCGCATTTTTTTTTTAAAGAATAATAAAAAAGGTGGCGGCGATCTTCAATGCAACATGTTCCTTCAGAAACATGGTGATTATGACTCTCCACAATTTCCTGTCCTTTTTCAAATCTTGGTAAATTTTGGTTTTGTTATCTCTCCTAAACATTTTTTTTGTCAACCATTTACACAACCCCAACTCGGATTATTTCCCGCTTTGTATTTTTTTTTTATTTTCTGACATTTTTTAATAAGTTTTCTTTCAAGATAAGGCCCAGTAGTCACTCAGGGTACAGATTTACTCAATGAGGTTTTTTGTATAGCCGTAAGAGGAGGACCTAAATGCAGAATATGAATATATGTAGAATAGATAGTTATTTTCTAAGCGTAGCTTAGATGTGGCACAAGGCCGAAAGTATGGGACACCCAGTGAGGATCAAACTCACTTTTCAGTCGTAACGGACCTAGCGAGACAAGCTTGCTAACCATTACACCACGCCGAGGTGCCCAAATATGTAGAATAGATTACTGCTGATCCTGAACTTGCAGAAGTGGATTTTAGTGACTGGGGAAGTATCGTCTCAGGAGCCCGTTCCATGAAGATGCGCTTCTCAGGAAAAAAATTAGATTGCGGAAATTCTGTAAGAATGGAATATAAAGGGAATAACGAAGATTCGAACTTGCGTACGCGGCATGATAAGTCTTACCTGTAAAGATGTGAATGTTGTTGCTATGAACATTTGGGATAAAGTAACTATAGTGGTGTGATGTCTGCTCTGTGGAAATAGGGCTGCAATGTTGAAAATAATTCATCCCCAACAAGGCTTGAAATTTGTAATGCCTGGAAAACGAGGATTGGTCAGTTCTAGCTATAAATATATCATCAATCCTCCATTAATAGCCTGATATGAATCCTGTTGTTAACCATGATTAGGAAGCGGCAGCTGATGTTTCTGGGACCCATAATGAGGAAGGATGGCCTGGAGAATCTGATACTCACGGGTAAAATAGAGGGAAAGAAAAACAATGGGAAAACAACGCGTGACATACCTGGCGGACTTAAGCAAGTGGATGACAGAACATGGTCTGGGGGAGGAAGCAAGGGGAAGGAACTTGTTGAGAGCTGCAAGGGATATAGTGGGGTGGAGAGTCATGATCGCCTCCAGAGCGTCTATAATAATGTTGTTCTCTGCACGTGTGTCCGTCCGTTTTTCGATCTCGGCGAATTCTTAACAACCTGAAGTAACAGGTATTAACTACTGTAGTTATACGCGATTAAAAAATAAATAAATAACTCATTTAGCATTAAATTTAAGTACGGAACAGAGTCAAAGGTTTAAAAAACAATTCTTTAGTAACTGTCTCAGTGGATAAAGGCGTTAGATAGATCCAGTGACAGGACCCAAAGAGTGTGAGTTCAATACCCGGTTAAGGCGATGGAGAACTTCAAGAGGTGAATTAACAGGAGATAACTGACATCCATTAGACATGGCACATGGAACAAGAACAGTCTACCCAAGCGAGTGAAATAAAGGGCTCAGTTCGACATTCCATTCACCTGGAGAAGGCCGGAGCATACAACGGCTGAAACGTTGTGATAAATATGTCAACAAAGATGAGGACAATATTCTGAATAATGTAAATAGTAAACAATTCTTTATTAAAGGTTTAACTTTAATTTCTCTTTTTGTCGCAGTTGCAAATGATATCATATTATTTAGATTGCGATTGTAACGAAAATCGAAATTAAAGCTGCGCTCGGTACGTTGCTCATATGATTTCCTTTTCTTTTTCTAGCAGGCATAGTGTGATGTATTCAAAATATTACATAGTTCGGATTCTCTAATGTCTTTTAAGATTGATTTGATGTGATGGGATAATAAAGAATGGTCATTTGAAAAGAAAATAAATATTGTGCGCAAAATAACCCTAAAGAAGTTTCCGAATTCGGCTGTGTATACGAAGAATGATTATGCCGAATTAAAATGATCAATGAAGATAAAATATTTTTATTATTTCTAAATTCTGATAACTTTTATACACATAAGAAGTTGAATGTAAAAGGCGGAACGTCAAAAAGCCCTCCCCAGAAACTAGCTTAAAGTCTGCACAAAGGGCGGCTTCTAGGCTTGTTATTAATAATATGAAGTATTTATGAATTTTTGAAAATTATTATAAGAAGGAAATTGCCTCCATTTTCATACACACACTATCCAGGTATAATAAGTGGAAACTATTAGAAATTTTATTGTTTTGCTATTATTGTGTAAGATACGAAATCAAGTAGAGATTATTTTGTTTAATTTTCTCTCAACTTAAAACCTTGTTATCACTCGTGATCACCATTTATATTAAAATTCAACTTGTGAATACATCTATCAGCATAGAAACATATGGCATTTTGCTTTCCTTTCGACAATTTTCTACCCGTAAATTATCCACATTTTCCTTCGTGCTATAAAATCCCATATGTTTTGCTAAGCAAATTATAAAAGTTTTATATCTGCAACTTTACATACACCAACAATATGATAGACTTAATATATATGAAATTATCCACCATTTGACCTCAAAGAAGTTGGACAAAATAGCCTTTAGGAAACAACTATGAAATAAAAGCTATCTCTTACGACAAAGATATCTTGAGGCAAGTGGAGTAATAATACAGTCTAAAACTCGATACATAAAATATATCGTAGGCATAAGAACTGATACCAAAACAAAAACTAAATTTTAGAGTACGATGCCGAATTCTGTTGGAATTTCCTCAGGAATTATCTCTTACAAATAGCGGAAGATTGCTCCGACCAGTACGTCGCTGTCCAAACTACAGAACTTTATTTGAAGAATTCACAGCACAAGTCTTGAATATCCAACTGCTCTATCCGAAAGTAAGAAATTCTAAGAATAAATAGTCTGAAATAAGCATAATAAAAGAATTATGAAACGTCTCCGGGAAAACCACGACCCAAAATCGACAAAATATCCAAACATCAGAATACCTCGTTTTGAGCCGATAACTTAATACCTCACTCAGGCAGTAATTCCAGCGCTACTCTCAGTTTTCATTGTAAACCTACGGATCTCTGCAATAAATTAGTTACGTTTTGGATAGAATTTCAGAAATGTATTGAACATATGAAGAAAAAAGATCTGTTTGATGAATTAAAATATGGCTTTATATGACGTTCACCTCGAAAAACTAGTTTGAAATCGTTATTTTACATAACGACATTTGCTGGGATTGTTCGAATTTTTTTTTCCATTGACGATGGTAATTTCAATCTGAAACCGGAAGACAGCATAGATTCGAATGATTGAATTTGTTAGCTATATAAATTACATTAAATTTATCAATAGTTGAAATCTGAATCTCCACTATATTTCCGTTCATATTTAAATTTATGATTCCTTTCTTTTATTCTTTTTTTTTCTAGACATTTGACATCAAGTCGCGTAATTTAACTGCAGATAACATCTGAATTATATCGTTGGAAAAGATCAAGAAACATTTTAGTTATTTTCTTATTTTGCAAAGAGGCTATTGTGAATTGAGTGTCGAGTTATTTTGGCTTTAAAAAATAGTGTCATGTGAAAATTAACGAATGGCCGTCAGAATAGTCTAAGTAAACCGCACTAATAAGTATATATATATATATATATATATATATATATATATATATATATATATATATATATAGAGAGAGAGAGAGAGAGAGGGAGAATTAATGCAAATAGAATTTGCCACATAGCAGATTGGTGTATGTAGAGAGAGAGAAAGAATTATGCTGTGTTAAACTCGATGATTATTGTCATTTTGCTTCAAATGGAAATTTGTAAAATGGGTTGAATTAACATTTCCTTCTCCTCCTCTTCAGCAGACATGTTATAAATGCATATTCACTCAGAAACACTCACACAGCCACAAGCACGCGCGTGCACATCCACACCCACACCATATCTGCTCACGAAACGTATCTTAATGTAAACAATGACAACATATAATTAAATAAATATATTAAATAATTTTCGCACTTAAGCCATTTCATTATATGTTATCATTGTTTACGTTAAGATACGTTTCGTGAGCAGATATGATCGATCGAGAAAAACCGTCGAAGATTGCGTGTTTATAAACAGTAATTTGGAACTTGTTAACCAGACGCTTCTTTATAGTTGACTGGTAAAGTAGATCAGGTCAAATGACAGCATCCGTATATGAATGCAGGTTGGATTCGGGCCGGAGAGCACACATTTTCTATGAAATTTCTCGAATATGCAGACCGAGAAATGTTTAATTAAAAGCAGAACATTTACTTAAATACATTGTATATATAAAAATAACTTATAAAACGGAAAATATATTAAATAATTGTTAGACTTAATCCATTTTATTACATATATATATGTGTGTGTGTGTGTGTGAGAGAGAGAATGTGTGTGTGAGAGAGAATGTGTGTGTGTGAGAGAGAATATGTGTGTGTGTGTAATTTTAATGTATGCTATATGTAAGGGTAAAAGTAATAGAGCGTATGTAAATATAAAATATACAGGTAAATTTTGAGATCCACACACAGCGGCAATCGTCTGTTTGTTGCTTGAACACAATCTTCCTCCCTTGTGTGCTGTATTTTACCACGACTGTTTATATATGCTGGTTAATTGTAGATTACATATTGCAATATTTATTGTATTATCCTAAATATTATAAGATTGGCGATAACATTTATGTTTCACCTGAATAGAGATGCTATTGAATAGGAGTAATTGTGGATCATATGCGCTTATTTGTAGCAATATTATATAGTTTGTTGGATTAGATTAGCGGCATATCAACACTTCAAAGGATTATTTAATGCCGAAATATAATAATCTGATCGCAATTTTATGGCTTGAACTATTTGAAAGCTATTGTATACTTTCAATTGCAGATAAAACATATTCCTGGTTATATATATATATATATATATATATATATATATATATATATATATATATATATATATATATATTATTCGTCATTTTTACAATAAAATGCATTGCTGGTATTTTTGATATAAAACACTTTTATGCTTTCATAGTGTCTTGATTGGAGGTTCAACATTTGCCCTTAGTTGAGACTCTAACAGGTACTACCATCGTGGGTCAATATAGATCTTGGAATAAACAATTAAAATGTGGCTGTTCAACGCTCCTCTTAAACTCCAATCTCTAGATCAGAGGCCTTGTTGCTGGATGTGATTTATCGTCATACCCACGACTTATTGCGTTGGTCCAATTTTTGTTATTGATTATTATTATTAAATTAACTTGCATTTGGACGTGCATTCGCAGTTTGCTAATTTGTTTATTATTTAGTTGAGTTATTTATTTAATTAGGTTTTTATTTATTTTACTAATTTTTGTCGTGGGTTGGTTATCTTATCTTTTTCTTTTACTGGTAAATTAACTGCCTTGCATATAATGGCACTTACTATGGCGGTATATTCCAAGGTTTTCTTTTTTTAGTTTTCGATGTTTAAGTAACGTGGTAAATGTCGGTTTCTTGTCTGCTGTGATCGTGGATGTATTCCTTCGAGAGTTTGTTTCAATATTACCGGTTCTGTGGAATAACCAGTATATTAAGTAATTCCTCCTTACTAACGGAATACAAAGGAATACGAATAATTCTTTGTAGTGTACGTACGATGACGTTTCTTAACTGTGAATATCAGACCTTACAGAACTGAAGAACGTAGTTTGTTGGAACACTAAACTGAAAGAGCGACGGAACAATTGTTTTGGCAATAGGGGTTATAGAATGGGAAATAAGACACTCCAGAACTCTATCAATATTTGAAGGTGATTACGGGGTATCCGAAGCCTCAGGTATGGCGCCATTACTCCATTTTTGGTTTGATCTGGACCTTTTACTGACAGCATAGCAAGATGAGTCTCTGTAATTAATGAATTTATAATTCGTCCTCCCAATGAGATAACATTTCTAAGTTTACTCCCAATCTTATTTGTTCTGCGTCGTTCAGAAATATTCGAAATCTGAGAGGAAATAAGAAGGAATAGAAGAAAATAAGAGAACTGAAATACATAAGAAAACGTGAAGCGTATATTTGTATTTTAAGGAAATATGGATGAATGGATTCTATTCTCAAGACTGACGGATGAGTATCCAATCAAGTTTTACTAAACAGTCTGCACAAGTGAAATTTTAAAATGGCCGGCTATATATGCTATGCACAATACACTCTCAATCATAGCATCAAGTACTGCGCATGCCCAGGCTTTTATTTTTAATAGCGGTCACCTAACTGCTACGTTGGCCTTTATTTCCGTTAAGCAGCTAACCCACCCTTTGGCCATCGGACAATTTGCCTTCTGATTTTTTTTTTCCTTGTCTTGGTGGAAACCAAGGCTCTTCGGGCCAGTCATTTTTGCCCTTTACCAAAATGAAGAGATGGATTCATATTCACAAGGGTATTTGGGCGCAACTAAATATAATGGACCCGACTGCTATTCGAATTCTAATTGCTTTTTGATTTCTAATTCCTAACCGTTTATCTATTATACCACTCTTACAAACAAACTTACTGCCTCGAATTTTCCAACTAGTCACCCAATGAGATACTGACCATTGTCAACATTGCATAACTTCAATAGTGTCATAAGCTATATATCTCAAAAGAATTAATTGGTGTTTCATTACTTACTACTACAAACGTTCAATTTAGCAAATACATATGCTTGAATAGAAAAGTGCATATTTCCTTTAAATAATCTAAGAGGTTTCTACAAACCCGGGCAATCTTATTTTTTATAAGAATTACGGATGTCACGCTAGCAGACCTCTATAACGCTGCTTAAAAATAGGTTCACTAATACATTAATACTAAATGTACTACTTTATAACGGTTATATTAACAATTATTATTAATATTATTATTATTAATAATATTGATAATAATAATAATAATAATAATAATAATAATAATAATAGATCTGGGCACACAGACTGAGGCTGACAGACACCTGCTCTGACAGTAAGACATCTGGGCAGACTGAGGCAGACATACAGAAAGTGGAACAGCCGGGGACAGACTGAGACACATTAAGACAGACAGAGAGACATAACTACACAGAGTGAGACAGGCAAATCTGCACAGACTGAGACACATAGACTGAGACAGACAGATCGTGAAAGACAGACCAAACAGACAGACGGACAGAGAGAGAAAGACAGACAGACCGATAAAGACATACATACATACAGAACGAGACAGACGGACATAAACAGGAGACGGAGACAGATTGACAGGCCTGCACAGACCGAAACATACAAACTGAGACAGACCGGCACAGACGGGGGCAGACAGACGGAGGCAGACAGAGAGAGAGAGACAGACCGAGATCAACAGACCAACACAGAAAGAGACAAAGAGACCTACGCTGGCCGAGATAGATAAAATATTCAATAAATAGTTTCGGTTGGAATTGACGTAAACAGATGGAAAAAGTTATTTCCCAAATCGTTATACGATGATGATGATGATGATGAACATGATATATTTTGGGGTGGCTTACGAACAGACCTTCTCAATTACATATCCCATTTTTCGTTTGATATTTTTTTTACTGTGTTTCCAATAGACTGAGCTTCAAAAATGATTTGTTCCATTTGTGATTTTTAATTTCATATATGACCAACATAATACCATCTTTGTAATTAATTACTTTTACGCATAAAGCTATTTTACTTTTTGGTCTAAAGCATTTTATATATATATATATATATATATATATATATATATATATATATATATATATATGTGTATATATATATATATATATATATATATATATATATATAATTTATTTATTTAAAAATATGATTCCAAATCTTTACAAAAAGAGGTCTCATGTTTTCAAACAAGAGCCGAAAACTTCAATATAATCCTATACTTTCAACTCAATTTAATTTAAAGGATTATTTTTAAAGGATTATATTGAAGTTTTCGGCTCTTGTTTTGAAACATGAGACCTCTTATGTAGCGATTTGGAATCATATTTTTAAATAAATAATTATATTTATGCTCTACTTTTGTATTGAGCACTATTTTTAAAAAATAATAACTAAAATACTAAGGGACTTTGGATTATTTTACCTAACCAGTTCCTTCCTATTTTCTATATATTTTCACATATTATATATATATATATATATATATATATATATATATATATATATATATATATATACAAATGTAAATGGATATAAACTGATAGAATGAAAAAAAGAAAAAACAAACAAAAAATCCTTAAATGTAGTTAAAATTTCATTCATTTTAACTACATTTAAGGATTTTGTTTTGTTTTTTCAACATATATATATATATATATATATATATATATATATATATATATATATATTGAGGAGTTGACCAAAATAATGGTGAAACCTAGAATCTTAGTGGCATAATTTTGAAACTGCTATACAACCATCAAACCTTTCTTATTTTTATGTTTCTTGACTTATTATTAATATAATAATTGTATTATTTTACTAAAATTGTTATTTTATTTTTACAAATATTTTCAGCGGAGATTAATAAAAATTCATTAAAATGCCAGATCTATAAGACTTTAAATGAGGCTAAATTGTTTTTGCTCGTATGGCAGGAGCTAGTGTAACAAAAACCGCTGAATTATTTGGTATAGTAATGAGTACTGTTTAGAAAGCAATGGCAGCATTTGAGAAAGAAGGAAAAACATTCTCACTGAACCAAAACTCTAGAAGAAAGCGAAAACTATCTTATAGGAACCGTCGGATTCTTCGCGGATTGTTAGGAAGAATCACAAGAATACAGCTCCGAAAATTACAGCAGAGCTTAATGACCACCTCGAGAATTCAGTTTCCTCAAAACTGTAAGAAGGGAGCTGCACAAAGGCAGATTTCATGGGAGGACTGCAACCAGAAAACCATTCCTTTCAAAAAGCAATATTTCAAAACGTTTAGAGTGAAGTAGAAACTTACAGAACTGGTCCCTAGAACAGTGGAATAACGTTATTTTCTCGCACGTCATCCTTTACCTTATTTCCGACATCTGGTCCAGTATAATGCTTGGAGACAGCTTAAAGAAACATTTGAGCCAGACTGACTTCTTCCAACTGTTAAACATGGGGGAGGGTGTGTGATGATCTGTTCGTGGGGTAGGGGACTATATCTTGGAAATCTGATGGCCCAATGGTTTCTCTTTATGGCAGATTCAAAAGTCAATACTATTTATAAGTTTGATCAGGTCAAATTCATCCTATGGTCGCGGAACTGTTTCCGGAGGGAAACACAATCTTTCAGGATGATAATGCACTAATTCAGACGGCTAAAATTATGTCTGAGTGGCACGAAGAATATTCTAGTGAAGTAGACCATCTTATCTGGCCACCACAGTCCGCAGATCTCAATATTATTGTTGATTTATGTTGCATTTTAGAAAAACAAGTAATGGGTCGATATACTCCATCCACCATCACTGAAAGAACTTGAGACTGCTTTGGCAAAAGTATGGACAAAAATTTTCCCGGAAACCATTCAAACTTTTCATGAGTCCATGCTACGTAAATTAAAGCTGTAAATGCTACCAAAAGCGATCCTACACCATATTAAATTCAATTTGTTTGAAATTTCCAGGTGTTTCTATTATTTTGTCTATTCCCTGTATACATATATAGAATGTATGTGTGAGTGTATCACAACATTGTACGCATGTATATATATACACACACAAACTCACGAAGAATGAGGAACGCAATTAAAAAGTGTCTAAAATATATATTTTAACTTACTATATGAATAACGAAAATGAGAAAATCGCCTGACATTTTCTAATGGTTACTGATGAATGGAACAAAAGATTATTAATGGTTGGTTCCGAAATTTTAGAGTCGGGGTTCTGGATATAATGTCAAACAACTAAGTGACAAATTATATATATATATATATATATATATATATATATGTGTGTGTGTGTGTGTGTGTGTGTGTGTATGTATGTGTGTGTGTGTGTGTGTATGTATGTATGTGTGTGTGTGCGCGCGAGTGCGAATGTGTGTTTTTTCTAAACCAAAACTAAAAATATAGTGATTTACTCTGTTTCTTTTTCTATTATTTTATTATTGTATGCCTGCAATTGTTTTCTTTTCTAGATTTAAGATATAAAAGTATCAAAAAGAAAAATACACAGAAAATATCTTGTAACATTTGTTTACCGAAAGATGCAATATATATACATATATATATATATATATATATATATATATATATATATATATATATATATATATATGGTGCGTTGGATAAATTGTTGTCTAAATTAGGCAAAATGACAATAGCACTAGCATCATATTTTAATGAGATATATATATATATATATATATATATATATATATATATATATATATATATATATATATATATATATATATATATATATATATATATATAATATGTATGTATAAATATTTAAAGATTTAATTTATTCAATATAATCGCCATCGTCTTTACCAAAAAAAAAAAAACCCTGACGACTTCGAAATCTCCTGTAGCTCTTCAATCTTCTTGTTTAAGTTGGTGAATGCTGGCTTAGTCTTTGCGTCCAGTTCGTCAGTGTTACAAGGAATTTTTTTGGTCTTCAGTGTAAATGCGCCCCACACATAATAATCAAGGGGGTTGCAGTTTGGTGAGTTACATGGTTAGATGTAAGAGGTGATGTGGTCGCCGAAATTGTCTGACAGCCACAACTGGTTTCTCCTGCTTGTGTGTCATGGTGTAGAGGCCTGTTGCCAAACATTAGTCTTCCATCAGCCACCCTCTTTACCTCCACTAGGCACTTGATATAAGCCTCTCTGTTTAGGTTGAGGTTGGGAAGATAAATGGAGAAATAACGTCGCCATCATTTGTGATTGCTGCAAACACCTTCGTGATTATTATCCTCCTCCAACTCTTTCTGAATCCTCTGCACTGTCCTCAGATTGACACCCAGGCACTCTGAAATGTTCGCTATGGAGCTTCCGACGTGAATGTCAAGCAGTACAGCATGCCGTTTCCAAATTTCTGGCGGAGTGAATTGAATCATTGTTCTCTTTATTACACAGATGGCGCCCAACTGACCCTACTATAATGTGCAATCGTCAAAATCCAAAACAAACAATGCGCATGCCCTAAGTAAAAATAAAATGCCGACAATTTGCCCATCGCACTGTGTGTGTGGTTTGAAACCAGGAATCAAATAACACAGTTTTGTTTGATTTAGAAGAAGATTATTTAGCTCACATCTTTTCCGCAATTGTTTTCGCAAGAATATTTACTTATTTTCTTTCACGGACTAAATTACAAACATTTGTTTGCGAACTTTTTTTTTTTTTAAATCAGCCTGAATGACATTCGTTTGCAACATTTTTGAACAATACACGAAGAAGGAAATTAATGATACACAAAATTATAATATTACACTTTAGATATTAATATTTAAAATTGAGGCTAATTAATATTTCAAAACCACTGTTATGACATCTTGCATCGACCTTGATTATAGATCACTTGATTTTCAAATTTTATTTGTATTCATCGACTCGGACGTGTTATATTGAATATAGAATTACTTCCATGTTAATCCGTTTAATTCGAGCTTTGATCTAATGAAAAATTCAATCAAACAAGAGGGATAATTTCACCTGCATATAGATTATCGTCTAAACCGCGATGATAAATTATAAAATCTCGGTTTAGGTCGACTCTAACCAAAACAATTTTTTATGCATATTCTTAAATATCGAAAGATTATCGTATAATTATACTAAAATTATTCATGTTTCTCTGTTCAAGCCCTTACATTACTTCACGTAAATAATGGTTCATTCTGTTTTGGTCTGGAGAAAAGTTATATCAGAGAGACTTGCTGTGTTTAATCAGATGTAGAAGGCATAATAAACGCTTGTTTATTTACCTACAAAATTGCTAGGAGATTATATTTAAGCCAAACATTAATATTTCATTAATAAAATGATAATAAAATGATTAAAATAATTTTTGATTTTAAATAATTATATTACACGACCTACCATTACTTCAGAAAAATGTTTAATTTTTAAACTAACTTTATATTTGTTTTTAATATAGTAACTAATAAACTGACGTACATTAAAGTACCCGAGTAATGGCTAGCATCTCTACCAGACGTATGACTTGACAACTGGACTCATTTCTAGCTCAGAAAGTCATAAAAAGAATTAAGATCAACGTATAAATACGTCTGTAGCTGGTTTTGAACTCGATGTTTTTGACGCGTTTTATTACACTTTCGCTAAAAACGTTTATACACGTCTACGCCGGAGTGAATGATTAATTTTTACTTATGCATTCGAAGAACTTACACGTGTGTTTTATAGTTATGAAATCGCATGGAGCGTAATAATTCATTAAATAAAGAAGTGACTCATGAGAAAACACAAAACAGGAAATCTGCTAGTTTACATAGATTTTTCTATAAAAACCTTGCTTCAAATTAAAAAAAACGATTACTCAAGAATGTCACATTGAAATTACATGCCAATATTTAAATTACATACACGGCTTATCTATTTGTATGAAGTGAAATTAACTCTAGTCCTTATTTAATTAGAATTTACCGACCACCGTTTCAAGAATACGAGTATATTTTATATAACTTGTTTAGAGACTGATAGGTCTTCAATTTCTATTAATAATCTCTCTACAGAAGTAATTAAGTTGCTTCCTCACTGCGATACGATTCAGTGGTGGCTTTCGGTTTTATTAATTGGGAAAGTTGATTTTCTCTTCTGTCTAAAATCTGTCGTCAAATATATGCTTCCAAGAAAGCATTTGCCGGGGAAAGAATTAAACATCAATCTATTATTTCCTGCTATTTAAAATATAGCTGAGTGAGAGAAATATCAATTTATGTATTTTCTTCTAGACATGAACCTACCAATTATAAATTCCGTACTGAGAACCCGTATATCCAACGTAGTGTATCAGAATAAACCTAACGTTTGATCTCTATAATACTCATATCCTCTGAAGATATTGTTGGACATTGTCCTCACCAACATACAGTGTCACGCAAAAGTTTACAACACATTAAAAAATGTGTTTAGGTATTTCTAATACGATCCCGAGTTGCGCTTAAAGAACATTAAGGAAGACTAGAAGTAAATGAAGTAAAAGTTAGTACGGATAAAATTAGTCGTTCACTTCGTCAATATAATATCTTTTTGAGGACTCCAAGGGAAAAAAAACACCTCTTGAGCGAAAACACCTTCTTGCTAGACTGGATTTTGCAAACGAGCATTGTATCTAAACAGCAGCATTTTGGGAAAATATACTTTGGTCAGACGAAACGGAAATTGAAATTTTTGGCAGAAATGTTTTGGGAAGGCCTGGAGAAAGAAGGCTACTGAATATTCGCCGAAGAATACTCTCACAACAGTAAAATTTGGAAGCGGATCGGTTATTGTCTGCGGCTGCATTAGTGCTCAAGGTGTAGGGAACATTAAAATAATAGAAGGGGGATGAATGGTGCATATTATAGGTATATTTTTTGTACAGTTGCTGGGTTTGAAACCATGTAGGGTCTTTCAACACGACAATGATCCTAAACATAGTTCAAAGTTTACAAAGTCATGGTTAAATTCAAATAGAATAGACGTTCTAAAATGGCCAAGTTATTCTTCAGATCTCAATCCGATTGAAAATTTATGGAGAGAATTGAAACTGAGAATTCAAAGAAGGTGCCCGCAAAACTTGCATGAAATAAACGTGTTTTGTCGTAAAGAATAGAAAAATATTAGCCAAGGCAAATGCAAAGAAATCGTAGGGGACTACTCTAAACGCCTACATGTTGTAATTAGAAATAACGAAATATTAGTAGATGATTGAATTTGTAAATTATTGTAAAGTCTTGCGTTATTAAATATTGGTTCTTCTTCGTGGGATATTGTTATTGATTATTTGTGACACCATTTAGGGCTGCAAGGAAAAAGGAAGAAAAAAAAAGAAAGAAAAATGAGAGGCGAGTGATGAAACTTAGATGATAAAGAAAAGCCATCACAAAAGGGGCATTTAGCGATGTTATTTTGATAATGAAGAATGGTGAAAATTTTTATGGATATTTGACAAATTCCAGGTAGGTCAAATAACCAGATACAGAGTTTTGGAATAGATAAAAAATTAACTGTGTCATGGTGGCGAACTTATATTATCGGGAAAAGATTTTCCGTGACCGAGAAATAGGAATGCCCTGACCACACACGAGTTGAAAAAAAAAGAAAGAAAATAGGTTAAGTATTTGTCGATGGAAAGATATCGTGAGACAAGGTGTCTGTTTTGTGTTGAATTTGACTATGACAGCGAAACAATATTATCAGAAAAATGGCAAATCGTTCCATCGTATCAGTGGTTGGCGCCGGGGATTGAATGCGTCTGTTTGGCCAGCCACTTGTTGCTGGCGAAAATCTGATTGACGAATTCCATTTGAAAGTGACTTTGGGATAAGAATTGAGATTATCACACTACGGGTCGTATTGTTCTGTTGGTGGCCAGAGAAGAAGAGAGAAAAGAAAAGAAAGAAAGGAAATAGAAAAAAAGAAAAAGAGGAGTTTTTTTTTTTCTTTGAGCAAGATATTTTTAAAAAAAAAACAAGGCTAGTCTGGTCACACCCACACTGTCGAACGCCAATTGGATAAAGGTTAACAAGAACCAGGCGGAGGTGATCAAGTGATGCAGGGGGAGAGGCCTGCTACCACCCATTAAGTGGATAGGTATCAGATGTTACTGCAAAGGAGTAGGAAAACCGTTTACGCCCTCTGAGGGTATGGTAAGAAAAGACTTCCAAAAATGGAAATAATAAATTTTTCCTGACCGAAAACAAAAGAAGGGGATTGTGGATTTGGAATTATCAAGGAACCTCAAACCCCAACAAAGCCCACCCTGGTTTTGGTCGGCGTCCATATAAGCAATGTCGCAGCGAGCGAAAATCAGTTCAGTTTCGAGTTTCGAAGTTCGCAGTTGAAGTTGGTCCAGCCTCGCAGATAGCTGACTTGAAAGATTCACGCAATTCCGAACTCATCTTCAATCCAAGAACAATTTATTTTTGAAGAGCGACTTAGACTCATACCACCAAACCAAGTTTTACGAATTTCGCCTGAAGACACACCAAGAACCAGTTTCTTAAAGAACAGACAACTTAAGATGTTAAGACTCGCCTAACAAAAACAACGTGTCACGAATTCATATAGCGGGTCGGGAGATGGACGTAGTCCTATATTCAGCAACCAGATATAAAATATTGTTTTCCTTTTTAACACATTTGAACTTTTCGAGTTATTATTTTATTTTCTTTTACACATACTTGTGCGATATCACCCTTATTCGAACTCAGCTTGCAGTACGGCCCAGCGACTGATTGATTTCGTCTGCCTAGATCAATTCACAACATGGTTAGGTTAGACTAGAAATCAAAGCAGTTACTTTGGTAACCAGACGTTGGAAGCGAGCTGGGAACGACGAGGCTGATATCGAATCTAACCAGATTTCCCATTGGGTGCCGCGACAAATACCAAGCCAGTTGGTCGTCACAGGACGGGACAACACGACTGACGCAGACAGGCGGACGTCACGTTTGGAGCGGCGACACCCGAACGAACGAGCGGGGGACGTCACATATTGTTTTAAATCTGATTGTTTGACTGAAGTCTTAAACAGTTACATCATTACCAGTTAAAGTATCAGTAATCTAAAGGTTGTAGAAATACCTAAAGAATCATTGTTTTGTAATGTGTTGTAAACTTTTGAGTGGCATTGTACTCGCTTTTGTTGCGTGAAATAACATCAGCTTTTTAACTATTTTTATTATGCTGTTCATTTACTAAAGTCTTTCTCTTGCAACACTTACATACAATCTGCAACATGCCTCCTTTTCCTTATTCAATTTGCCAAGAACTTCATCTACTTTTTCCAGCTATTAGCAACCGGCTTTTGTAATTCGTATATAATTTAAATCTTCCTCGTTTCAAACGTACGTGAGATATTTAACAACCTCTGCAATAAGCAAATTCGTTTCTTTTTCTCTTTTCGTCGTCTATAAAACGTCCAAGCAATAAACGTCGTATAAGTAATTATAAACTGCATCGCATTTTCAGCACTCTTTATTTTAGTAATATTTACCAATTTCTTCATGCATTTCTGGATGTTATTCACCTATTCCAACTTGACATCTTATTGCGATATCAGTTCTTCCATGATCCGTTGCTATGCTGCCCAGATTTTCAATATCTGCTAAGGTTTTAGGCCACTGATATGTACCTTATACATACAGCTGTCCCTTTTCTATATTTTAGTTCCTGATTCATAGTCAGTCGTCCACTACTGAACGAAAATCTGTACAGTTTATTTCAGGTTTCTTTACGAATCTCCTGTCAACGCAGTGTTATTGGCGCACTATAAAGTTAGACCCACTGATAAATATTTGAATTCAATACTCGTCTTGTAAAAATGTTATCGACATATAAATGAAACCTATTCATTGAAAAAAAGTTTATCGTAGATATATTTAAATTTTGATTTTTCATTTAATTAATTATCTGCCCTCATTCAAGGTATTTATTTCCAATACCAACTGAGGAAATTTAGAGCAGGTTTTTTTTTTATTATTTAATGAAGTTCTACCTTTCGGAAATTATCGAAGAAATGTTGTCATCTATGGAAGAAATGTTTGAGTATTTTTGTATTTCTATAGCTCGTTCTGATAGAATTTTAACGATGTAAATTCAGCATGTATATCTTGAAAAAAAAACAATTTATTTCGGTTTTAATTATGATACACAGCATTTTTACAGCATTAATAGTTATGTAGTTTCGCAAGATTTGTGTTCCATGTAGTCCGCATTCATCTGTATTTTGAATCTTTAGCAACATTACGAACATTGAACTGTTCAGGGCATCGTGTATTTCACCGCTGTCTTATTCTTCATTTATTATTTCAATAAATGTATTTGTCCAACAGCACCTATACTAACATTTATATAATTTTATTTTATCATTTCAGTTATAGTTTTTTTTTTATTAGCAACAATGCATATAATGAAAGTTTGCTTTTTTTTTATCCAAATGCATATAATGAAAGTTTGCTTTTTATTAGCACCAATGCATATAATGAAAGTTTGCTTTTCATAAGCACCAATACATATAATGAAAGTTTGTTTTTATTAGCATCAATGCATATAATGAAAGTTTGCATTCTGTCAGTATAAATTTACACGCACACACAGTGGGTGTCTTAGATTAAGTAACCAATAAGAGTTATTTTACGTGACAATATCTGTCACCATTCAATATATCATTGATATACCTTGTTACATTTGCTACTTTGCAAACAAAATATATACTTTTATATATTTTATATATTACTATATTCGCCTCGTTTTCATTTCTTTTAAACCGGCTGCTTTGTTCTTCATATTGATCTTTGCTGACCTAAACTCACATTTTAACATTCTTGTTAATTCTCTGTCCTCACTGAAGGTATTTATTTCCATCATCGATTGAGAATATTTCCTCGAATTTCATGAAAAATATCCTGCCGTATATTTACATATTTTTAAGACCCTCTTATCTGTCCTCATGATAGAACGATGTATTAATTACATCTCTGAGAGACGTTTTCTTGTTACAGAGTTAGATTAACGACACGCAGCTGAATACGATGTTTTCTGTTCTTTGTTCTTTATATATATATATATATATATATATATATATATATATATATATATATATATATATATGTATGTGTGTGTGTGTCTGTTGGTGGTGTATGCTTCTCTGCTTAATCTGGTTTTTTCCAATCTCCGTAAAATTTATATTTTAGTTATTTTGTTTTCGTTTGCTTGAACTTATTTCTGCTGTTTAATTTAGCTGAATGTATTCTTCGCATTTTTCCTGAAGTAATCTACTGTCTGGGATCGTAGATCGGGAATTTCACCTGTCATCTAATTCTTTGCTTTCTATGTATTATCTTAATATTTGTTCAAAACTGTGAATTCATATATTTGCAAAGAGGATTTCTCTGAAGTTTTCGTATTCGTTATTGATTTGGGCCGTTTTTTCTTTTTGTAGTTTTATCCTTAGTTTGTCTAAGATGAGGAATTGATTACCCGTATATTCAGTGTTTCAGAGTGCAAGACTGTATTTTTAAATCTTGCAGATATAATTTTATGTAGTCTGAATTAAAGTGAAAATACTGGGATTTTCTCCGCCCAAGTACACATTTACTCTACTTCCACATTTAATGGACATTTTTTAATTTAATATTGAATTTAATTTCTTGTAAACATGCAAAGAAGAATATTTTATGTTATCTGTCCTGACCGGGCATCTCGGCTTCAGTCACTTTCCCACCATTGTAACTTAGCTCGCTTGTGCCTTTTATATAAAGATTTTGTGGTAATTTTTCCTATGAGTTTCCAGGTCACTTATCGCCACATCACAAATTTATGCACAGTATTAAATTTGCGACAGGGTCTCATCATTTTCAAATTGAATTCGCTAGACGTAGCCATAAGTTCTGTTTTAGCAATTCCTTCGCTGGCATTTCGAACTTTTCCGTTTTTCTGATCAACTTTGATCTTCAAAAATTTAAACGCAATGTCAATCGTTATCTTTTGTGGTCTTCATTCCCCTTTTTTTATTGTTCTCTTTTCTTAATAACGTTTTCTTTCCACACCTCTCGCTTTTGGAAATCTCTTCTGACGTCCTGCTTTCCAGTCAACTTTGATCTTCAAAAATTTAAATGCAATGTTAATCGTTAACTTTTTTCTCCACAATTCCTGTTCTTTTAATATCCTCTCTTGTTAACGTTTTTTTTTTTTAAATTCTTTCTCATTCAGCTGGCATTTCAGTGATTTTATAGCTTTGCTTGGGTGAAATGATTAAAAAATAATACTTGAACATTCACTGTATAAAAATGAACCAAATTTTCACAGCGTTCGTTACGGGATCCATGGCCTTACTTCCCAAACAGTTCAATATCTTGGTTTCCTTTCGTCTTTAGGTCATAACGATGACAATAAATTCTTCTGACTAGCTCTGATATTTATTTTCATATATTTCCTATTCCTAGTTATAGGCATATATCAATATGATCATGATATTGAATGTCTTTCTATGTTCACAACTGACTGTTGTTCCTAACTTCAAGCGAACAACTAGCCTTTGTCTAATGTTGTAGAATGGCTAGCACACCTTCCGTAATCTACCAAATGGCCAGGGTCATTGCCTTAAATAGTGTACGACTAAGGATTTCAACAGTTGATTAATAAATTATTTTGCCTTTTTAATCAACTCTGGTTCGTGCTTGACTTTGCAACACCGATATAGTGCCACGTTTGAAATTCTTTTAATTGTGTGATAAATCCAGTTCTGTTAAGTTTGAATTTATTTTACCGTTTACGTTTATTTGTTGACTGTTATTTGAAAACTGTTCTTTGATTTTTTTCACTTTTTCCTTTTCTTTTTTAATTTATTACATTTCCAATTTTTTTTTCTTTTTTCTTTTTAATTTTTAGTTTTTACGTTAAAGTCTCCTTTTTAATTTACTCTTTAATTTTCTATACCCAGTTTCAATAATTTATCTGTTTCTTCTTTCGTCAGACTTTATTTTTTCTTTTGTTTAATTACTCCGTGTTAATTGTTAAGTGCGACTTCATTCTTTATTTTATTTTCCCTTTAAACAACCGCTAAGTTTTCTAATTTTTATTTCTTCTGTTTTCGTATTTGTTCTAATTGTTTGTGTTTATTTCGTCTAACTTATCTGTTTTCTATATTCGTTTATTGGCAAGGCTTTATTTTCTTTTTAGCGGCCTCTTGAATTTTTTGTTTTAGTTAATACGTATTGTTTCATATTTGTGTTTGTAACTTGTCCTTTTTACGTTTTGATTTAGTTTAAAAAAAAGATTGTTTAAAGTGTTTTCTTTATTTTTGTAATTTATTTGGGTGTTTGTTTTGTATAACGTTTGTTTTGAACTGTTGTCTTCCGTTCTAATTCTGTGCATATTTATTTGTTTGTGACCAATTGTTCACGTTTTCCTTGTTAATTTTGTGCTTTTCTATGCTTTAACGTATATTGTGACTGTTATTTTTTGTCATTTTAAATTTGTTTGTTCCACTGCTAGGAGAATTTTGTTTCAGCTTTTTTTCCCCTCGCTTTTAGGCGACCATTGTTTCTTACCACCCACTTCCTTTTCCGTTGTATAAATCCTAAAAAAAGTGGAGAAAAAATGTAACATCCCGTCCTTCCTTATTAAAAGGAAGAAACCTGTAATGGCGGACTTAAAAAGTTCGCTAAAGAAATATTTATTTTCCGTTAAAAAACAGCCACCAGATAAAGATGACACTGAAGAGTGCCAAGTCTTAGCAAGTCTTACATCAAATGAAGAAATTGTAAATGCTTTAACAAAAACTACTAAGTCTACAGAGGATGAAAAGAGCCAAAAAGTAGAAGCTAATAATGGCCCAAAAAAGACCAGACAAAGGAAAATGCAGTGGCCGGGGTATCACTCTCTTGTTGGACGTCCCCACTTAGTTGTGTTATCAATATTGAGGAGTTCTTGGAGTGAGCTAAGAGTTACTCACACCTTGTCGTAGAAGGTGCACTCTTAGAAGACCCCAAAGAATTAAGAAAGATTGATAAAAGAATAGTGCCTGTCTTCGTAGTGGATAAGCGTTCGCGGAAAAATTTTCGCTCGACGAAAGACAGTGATAAAATCACTGGAGTCCTTGGGGTTCAAACCCCTCAGAATCGTTAAGGGAGCCGGCTATTTTCATGTGGGACGTATTGCTACCCACGCCAAGACTGTGTAGCTGCATCAAGTCGTGACTTTACAACTAAAGACATAATATTACGCACAGAGTATGAAGGCTGAAGAAGCGTGACAATATATGAGGCCCGCCCTCAGGTTATCGGGGAACATCTGGCTGCATTCCTATCGCAGTATGGTGAGATATTGTGCGCTTCTTGCGATAGCCTGAACGGTGGGTGGAGTTTCGTGATATTACAAGACCGAAAAGCATTCCTCTTCATCCCCAACTGTCTGGAAGTAGGGAGCTTGAAGCAGCCGGTCATTGTGAGGGCCCGCAAACCGGTATGCTGGAAGAGTGGAGAGACTGGTCACCTTTCATCTTCCTGCCCATAGAAGCTCCAGTTGACCAAAATACCCCTATCACCGCCTGTAATGGGCATGCCAGCTTCTGGCTGGCGCAACATCTAAGGCCACATTCCGCAAAAAGCCTTAACCCGCTGCTAGTGCAGTTGTGAATAAGGGGAAAGGGGAATGAGTGGTTGATGGTAAGGCTAGAGGCAAGCGTCAAACAGCAGGTCCTCAGTCCCATGAAGCCCCACGGGCACACAAAGACCCACTCCTTCTGGCAACGTTAAGGTAGATGCCCCGGTCTCGCAATTGACTGTAAGAGAAAAGCAAAAGAAATTCTACCCAGGTTTTGAAAAAACAGAAAAGATAAAAAATTGAAAAAGAAACTCGACGAGCAAAAAATATCCTTACCCAAATCTCTTACTCATTCAACGTCCTCTGCCCTGTCCACACCTTCACCCAAAAATAACCTTCCCCTCTGGCAACACCTTGCAAAGTAGTTCCTCTCAGCAGAGAACCCAGCCCTTACCGACATAAATAAAGCTACACCCCTGTGCATAATTCCAGTTCTTTCCCCGTTAAACAAGGATCCTCCTAACCCCGCTTCATACTCCCAGTCCTTCCCCCGTTAAAAATACTGAAATGTCCCATCCTCTTTACAAAAGACAAAGAAGCCCCATACAGGAGCTTAAAGATAAGTCGAAGAAAACACAAAGGCATATTTATCATTCAGAGGAGGGTGTGTATCACATCTCCCCTGCACAGACCCAGAGAGCAAAAGATTATGGGAACAGGATCAAAGATCTCAAATACCTTCTTTCTATAAGAAGGTATGCTGATTTGGACGTGGAGAATCCTAATAATTTCCCGCATGCCCAAACAGTTCTCACAGTTAACAGAACTGTGACTGGTACCAAGCAAGCATGGGCGATGCTGGACGAGGCAATCGCATCATACAATGTCACTACCTATAGAAATAGTAGAGAATAGGCAGGTGAAGCATTTAAAAAAATTTTGTGCAGGGAGGGTCCCAGTTTTAGTTCACCCCTCCCTCTATAGAGCTCTTAAATTGACATCCCCATGGGATATCAGCGGAATCTCGCAAGACGGCGCCATCAAGACTGAGAGGGCCATGGGTCAATGGGAGAGGCTCTTGGTATCTTTACACCAACCATGTTCAAACCAGTGTCCCAACCCTAATTCGGTCTCATTATGGCACTCTGGCTAGCGAGTTTGAAAGTCCGTGGACTGAGGACGGAGTCTCGAAGGGCGAGATTCGATCGTGATCTTGTACGCCTCAGAGTGGATGAATGTTGCGTACAGGAGACCTATTTTTTATCTCGCGACCATGAGGACATTCTGTCTAAGAGGTTCCTCTTCTATTCAGTATGTTTTGATGGACGCTCGAGGGGTATTTCCAGGCTCGTGAGCAAGTCTCTGGATGAGACGTGTGTTCTTGTCTTCGCGGATCCGACGGGCAGGCTTTGCGTGCTGGATATTACCATAAAGGATAAGGCCCTTCCCCTCATTGGTGTTTATGCGCCCAATGACTATAGGCATTGACCTGTTTTGGGCGACATCTCGTAGTTCTAGCTGATAATTGGCATGCCGTCCTTCATCCCGATATAGATTGTATAGGGCAAAAACCGGGTACAAACAATCCGGATGTGAAACCCTTTCGGGGCTTCATCGGCGGTTTTGACTCGTCGATAAATATCGAAATGAGCACCCACTCCCGGGAGATATTTTGGACTTGGACTAGGGGCAGCAGCTCGAATACGGTGGTGTGCGCAAGGTACATCGACAAAGTTCTTGTTAAGAGAGTCGTCGTAGGACTTTTAGAATGTCTAAGTTTCCATTTTATAGTTTACTCGGATCATAGACTTGTCCGGGTTCGGGTAAACTTATATAAGCCTAAGATTAAGATGTCTGGATACTGCAAATTGAACATATCATTATTTGGTGAGCAAGATTTCCGGGACCAGTTTTTACTAATGCTACAGCTGGAATTGTTGCGGGCTGTGATTGGGGATAAGTGGTGGGATTCTTTGAAATCAAAACTTAGGTCTTTTGCTGCTGATTTTAGTCGACGACTCAATCTATTAGGGTTAGCAGCGCAAAAGCTTTATGAGGAAAAATTTGATCGGGCGATAAAATCCCGTGTTAGTGGGCACGTAGCCGGAGCTCAGGCGGTGCTGGTTTCCTTGCTTATCAAGAAGGATCACGCTCTGGTAGTAAGGGCTAGGCTAAAAAGAATGTCTTGCGAGGCGACGAATATGACCGCTTCCTTGTGTGTAGAGCAAGCTCATAGAGCATCTAGTCGGCATAACGCCTGCATCAGATTGCCGGAAAAGGGACTGCGACTACAGACGCGGGCATTTGTGAGGCTTTCCGTGACTACTTTCAGGAGCTTTTTACCAGAGAGCCCCGGCTGAGCACTGTTCAGTTCGATGCCAATTTAGCCAACTTTCCCCGCCTCGGAACGGCTGAAGAGGCTGGGTTCGAGGGTCCCATAACAGAGAAGCAGGTTGGCGTGGACAAGACTCCGGGATTGGACGGTCTTCCCTATGAAATGTACTTGAGGCAGTCGCCCGTCTTTGTCCCCTTTCTGGCACTGATTTTCAACAACTGGATCAAGCAGGGATCTATACCTCAACACTTCTCCAGGGATGTGATCAAGTTCCTTCGAAAGAAGAAAGACGGTGGGGATGGGGTAGATAATTACCGGCCTTTGACGATGTTAATTACAAGTTGAAGATTTAGCCACACACTGTGAAGGGCAGGACTATTCAGGACCACCTTCATTTGGAACGCTTGATCACTGGGCAAGTCGACAGTGATGCCGCGCTGATCAATTTGGATCAGTCCAAGACTTTCCATTGGGTTGACCATCGGTTTCTGGAGGTTTTCGCACTTGGGTCCGACTGCTCTATGCGTCCCCCGGTGCGCTGGTAGAAGTGAACGGGTTAAGATCGAAACCTTTCATTTTGTCTCGTTCCACTCGTCAAGGATGTCCGCTGTTTTCATTGCTCTACGTTCTTGCCTTGGAACCTTTCCTTCGTAAGTTGAAGATGAATCATGTCCTCCGCAAAATTTCCTTACCTGGTGCTACCACCTCGGCCAGGTACTCCGCCTATGCTGATGATGTTTCGGTTCTTGTGTCGAGCAGAGCCGAAATTAACAAAGACAGCAAAGAAATCAAAAGGTATGAAATGGTGACAGGGGCCAAGATCAACTGCGGTAAGTCTGTTGGCTTGCGGTTGGATTCGTAGAAGGGAGTTTCTCTTCCAGAACCTTTCCTCTGGACGGACGGTCCGGTCAAGATACTCGGCGTCTTTTTCGGTTCCGACCTCCTGTTGGAAATGAATTGTTCGGAGGTGATAGTGAAGGCCGAGGTCGCAGTTCGTCTGTGGACTCGGAGGAATCTTTTCTTGAAGGGGAGGGCAGAAGTATGTGCCTCGCACATCTACCCGATTCTCCTTTACCGACTTTCAGTGCTTCCACTCCCGTCTGACACTTTATTGGCGTTTGTAAGGCTCTTGTTCCCCTTGTGGGGAGGCAAGGCCGCCATGGTTAGTCGCGAGATCTGTTACCTCCATCCTTCTGATGGCGGTCTGGGGCTGCCTTGCGTTGAGACTCGTCGAAATACGCTTCGCATTATTTATCTAGACCGGATGTGTATGCAATTGGATGAGAACGGCGAATTCTGGAAGGAAGACCAGATATTGATGCTGAATAAATATTTAAAGAACTCATTCTTCTCTGTGTATCATTCACCTCGACGATACAACATATGAGCGACGAGGATTCGAGAAATCGCAGCTGAGACAACAGAGTTACGACAAATAATTGAATAAAAGCAACGTGGGAAGAAGGATCCACTGATAAAAGAATTGGCAAAATGTTGTATTTTCTCCCCGGAATCGATCCTCCAGATCTACAAATCAACAATTCGCCCTTGCATGGAGTATTGCTGCCATATATGGTCTAGAGCCCCTTCTGTTTGCCTCAGGGTTCTTGATAGGCTCCAAAGGCGGATATGCAATATAATTGGCCCTGATCTGGCATCTCGTCTACAGACACTTTCTCACAGACGCGCCGTTGCATCTCTCTGTTTGTTTTACAAATACTTTCATGGCAATTGCTCCGAGGAGCTGCATTCGCTGGTTCCCAGACTTCATGAGTCACAAGCGCCCGACGAGGCTGGCATCCCGCTCTCACCCATTCACTGTCGAAACTCCTAAATGTAGCCGTCTCTTCTACTCCAATAGCTTAATGTCTCGCACCTCTCGCCTGTGGAACTCCCTTCCATATTCTAGTTTCCCTGAGAGCTATAATCTCCAGCAATTCAAATGTAATGTCAACCGACATCTCCAGTTGACTTGATCTATCCACTACCCTTCTCCTCATCCTTTCTTCTATCACTTCTATCTGATCTTGTTCCAAATTTTATTTAACCCCTTGCGTCCTAGTGGCTTCGCGCCTTGCTTGGGGTGAAACGCTTAAAAAAAAACAAAAAAAAAATAACTTGATAAATCATCCAAAATAGGTTATTAAGAGACATTTAGATCAAATAAGAAAGATATATTATTTATAATCAATTTAAATAAGGAACCTATGACGGTGATTTACGATATGTTCGATTTATCTATGCCTCAATCAGTACAACAGAATCGATCAATTATACGAAAACGAATTCCAACGGCTACTTTGGAAATATAACTAACACAGAAATATGACATCCAAACGCAAAAATCTCAAAACAAGGAGACGTTAATTTGAGGTTAACTATTCAGTAATCAATCAGACGGTCTGATCAGATAATTAAGTAGTTTTGCAGTTGAAGGACTTCAACAGTTTTTAATGTTTGATACTAAGTCTGGAAATATATTATATATATCTTATTTCGTTTGGCTATACATCATTTTTATATAAATGATTGAATTCCTTGTAATTAGTTGCCTTGTTAATTGTTTCATGTACCTTATACTGTTTTTATTTTGCTTTTCTTTTGTTTTTTTATGTATCTGTTAACATGGGATACTTGTAATGAATAAATATATTCTGTTTTCATTCTTCTATAGACATCATTCATCTCGATGATACAATAGAAATATTAGAATATTGTAAAAAGTTTTTGGATATTGTAAGTTTATTTTTCTGTATTGTTTTCTCCATCTTGTTTCATAAAACTTGATTGTCAATATTCTCATTTGTATCTCTAACATTCTACATTCGGACAGTATTCTAACATTCCATGTCCTAAATGAAATTTTATTTTTGCCGACAATCGATTGCTCACGATGAAACAATCATTTTGCACATGCTGTGTCACTGTTTCTCTCTTTTTCTCCCATATATATACTGTCATCCACATACTAATTTTGAAATTTGGAATTTCATGGAATAATAATAATACAACAAAAATGTATTTTAAACAAAATGTAAAAAAAGGAAAATGTAAACAATATTTACAGTTATTTTTTGGTATAAATTGGGAAGACTGTTCCTGTAGAATGGGTTGACTTAATCGCAGTCGGTCAGAGTCTCTGGATTGGATCTTCTTAATTCCTTCTAATATCTTCCCGGTACCAACCCAAATTTAAATAATCGGTTGGTACTCCACTATGTAAATTAGGTGGATTTGCAAAACCATGTTTTATAAATATTTTTTTTTAAAACAAACAAAGGAACGTTTTAATTTTTTGAATAAAGGAATTACGAAAAAATAATTTTGGCATCAGTCAGAGATCCTAAAAAGGAGATAAAAAAAAGTGAAACAGTGTTTTTTGAAATTTTAAAGTTTTCTATAAGTTTAAAAATCAGTGAAATTTTTCAATATTTCCTTTTCAATTCAGTTGAAAAGCAATGCGTTTTAGCAGTAAGAATGGTTTTTTTTTAAAATTCCTAAAACTAATTTAAAAAACCCAAAATTTGGAATTAACATTTTTTTTTTGAATATATATATATATATATATATATATATATATGGCTAACATATGTGTGTGTGTTTTTTGTGTGTGTGTGTGTGTGTGTGTAATTTTAGCGTTTGAAGATTTGGAATTTGAATTTTAGATTCTGATTAAATTGAATTTGTCACCATGGGATTGTTTCATTTGAGATTCGTTTCATTTTAATTTTATTCTGTTTTTTTTAAACAATTTGTCTGGATTTAAATCTTGGACATTTTATTTTATATCAATTACCAATTTATTTTTTGTTTATATATATATATATATATATATATATATATATATATATATATATATATATATATATTATATATATATATTTTTTATATATATTTATATATATATAAAATAATATATATATATATAAATAAGTTTTTTATATATATTTTATATATATATATTTTCGATATATATATATATTTTTTTATATATATATATATTATATATATATATATACTAATATATATATATATTTTAAATATATATATAGGGTTATATATATATATATTTATATATATATTATATATATGGGAAAATTTTCTAAAAAATGTTTCGCACAGGGAGGAACCAGAACGAGATTATAATTTTTACTAGTAATTTTTATATACAAACACGAAAAATATCCTCCCCTATATAAATACTATTGGTGAATATCAATTTGATATATTATTTATATATATATATATATATATATATATTTTAATATATGTCCTAATATTCCGAACATATAAACTAAATTTTCCGTTTCATTTTCTGTCATGTGGTTTTAATAATTTATAAATGTTTATTTCGTCCTGAAGACAAAGCCATTTTTCTGTTTGCTTTTGTTTTATTAACCAACTTATCTATTTTATAAACTATATGAACACTGTTGATTTATATTGCTTTATATGCATTTGGGATATATATTAATAAAACAGAAAAAGATATAATAAAGACAGAATGAAAATATGTTGTCTGTTTTTTAAATTTCACATTGACAAAACTCCGATCATATTTAGAAGACATCATGAAAATAATTAAAAAAAACTAAACTTACATAAAAAAGATCGGAGAATCTGGTTTATTACTCCCAAACAACTAGTTATGCTTTAAATTTTGAAGGACGATTTAGTTGGTATATTTTATCTATTTAGATACAGTAATGTTCATTACACAACTCATTTATTTTAGGATTTTTTTTCATTTCATATTTATATTTTCATTATCATTACTATTAGTATTACTGCAAATTTTTTTTTATTTCAGAATGGGAAATTATTGATGCAATATTATTTTTTTTGACATTGATTTTTGAAATGATTTCTTTATTCCCATTTTGTCCTATTTCTTTCCTCATTTTTAGTTTTTTATCTTTTTTTTCTTTTTTCTTTTATTTCATTTTTATTGACATTTTACACTCTGATCCTATCAC
>CAHIKZ030001703.1:705000-732631 GCA_903632075.3 Acanthosepion pharaonis
TACCGAATAATATATGTATACAGTGTACACACATTCATCACTACAGACAGAAGTACAGAAAAGCCAAACCATAGACAAACATATACACACATATATACATATACACGCATAGACACACACACATATATATATATATATATATATATATATATATATATATATATATATATATATATATATATATATATATATATTTTATACATACACATCACATATGCATATGCATATATGCACATACAGAAGCAAATATAAACATATCAACCTACAGAGCAACTTAAAATAGTAAACAAGCCAAATATAAATATATAGTGTAACCCGGATATAAGAGAGTTGTCGGGACCGGAGAAGAAGTCTCTTATATCCGGGTTTCTCTTATATCCGCGTTTGTTCTATTTTATATACATTAACACAGGCTCTAATTTGGGACCGGATAAAATCTCTCTTATATCCGGGTTTTTCTTATATCCGGGTCTCCTATATCCGGGTCTCTTATATCCGGGTTACACTGTATATACATACATACACATACATACATATAAACACATACATACACATATATATATATATATATACACACACATAAATATATCTATGCATATATATATATATATATACATATATAAACTTGAACATACATGTATACAAACACATATACAAACACACGCATATATATATATATATATATATATTAAACATTCAAACGGAGACTTAAAATACACATATATATGTACACACACACACACACATATATATATATATATATATATATATATATATATATATATATATACAAACAAACATGAATAGGTATATACATTCAGAAACCTACAATATTCTAACAATATTTTCTTACTGACGATAAAGTATAGTAGAGTCCATAATAATTTTAAAATGTAACAAAACACAATTGTTGATTAAGTCTATAAGCAATTACCAAACCCTTATCAAACAAAAGTAAATTTTACTTAGTATTGATGATACATTCCAAGACACTAAGATATACATACATATACAAAGAAATACAAACATACATTCACATATATACTCTTATAAGTATACAAATTGTTGGTTATGGGAATTCATTCCGTATACACCAATCCTATACTTGAAATATATATATATATATATATATATATATATATATATGACTATATACGTTTATACTTCATATCTTTTGATAAATTTTGTTTTCAGTTTATAAAGCGAACCAGTGTAATCATTCACTAATCCGCTGAAGTAATCTCATACAATCAAAGCTACGATAAGCAAATACAATAAATATTCAGACAATTTTGAACATAAAAATGTGCGTGGAAATACAAAGATTATTTGTAGACAAATATTATCCTCATAATATTTCTGAATGTTACATTTGAGAGTTTCGTTCCCAGAATAATTTGGACAGGAAGAAATATTTTGAAAATATCTGAGCAAAGTTTTCTAAGAATCTCTCTCTCTCTCTCTCTTATTGACTCTCTCTCTCTCACACACACACACACATACACACACACACATATCTCAATGATTTCTGTCGAAACTTTCGCTTCAAGCATTAAAGCAATTGTTCGTCAGTTCTAGAGACTTCGTAATTCTGATTTTAATCCCTGAGCCGGTTGCATCTACTTGAGCACAATAGGAACACTGTCCGGTGAGAGCTGAGCAATATTAAATAAGAACTACTGGAGATATCCCACGTGGAAAGAGGAAGATCTTCACCCGTATAAAGGGCGCAGTTCGAAATATTTAGTTGGTTACTAGTATTGACATTAACATGAAGAAGTCCGAGAAACATAACGGCTGAAACGTTGTGATAAAAACAACAAAGATGAGGAAAATCGACTGCAATTAAATAAAATCAAGTATGAATCCGCCTTATTTTTTTTTTCTTGTTGAGAATTTTTTCTCTTCAAGGAGCGACCCTCCGCCTTAGCTTTTACTTGAAACCACTGAATCATATTCAAAGTTATAATATTTGATTTACTTTCTCACAATTATCGTGGACGTCTCAGAGGCCACATTCAGGGAAACATCAAATCTAGTTTGGCTGACATCCGACTAAACTTTTAAATGGAACTCACAAAATCATACAATATATTTTCACATTATAAATTGGTTTATTTGATAATGTTATTGTTATCGAATATTCGATGATCTTTTTGTGTCTGTGTGTCGAATATTTTTAGATATAAAATAATATGTTACTTAGGGTTTCATTTCCTTTCTATCGTTTCCCTTTCAAAGTATGTTCTTTTAAATATGTTCTTCATACATTATTTCTGTTCTTCCTTTATTGACATATCCACGACGTTTCAGGTGATTGGAACGTCGAACTGAACCTTTTATTTCGTTCACCGTAATAGATTGTTCTTGTTCTTCTGGTTGTCTTCAGTTATCTCACTTTTATCTCAACTCTCCAAGTTTTATTATTTACATTATTCGGACTATTGTCTTCATCTTTATCGCAATATTTATTACAACGTTTCGGCCGTTGTACGCTCCGGCCTTCTTCAGGTGTTTGGAATTTCAAACTGAACCCTTTATTTCGCTCACTGGGGTAGACTGTTCTAGTTACACGTGCCATGTTTAATGGATATCAGTTATCAGTTATCGCCTGTTAATTTTTTCCTGAAAGTTCTCCACTACCTAAAACCGGGTATTGAACTCACACTCTTTGGGTCCTGTCACTGGATCTAACCAACGTCTTTATCCACTGTGCCATGTGTCCTCAACAGCCGAAACGTTGTAATAAATATGGCGACAAAGATGAAGACAATAGTCCGAATAATGTAAATAATGTACATAATACCTCATCTCAGGAATATAGACAGATACTCAAAGTTTTGATCACCACTGCCGTTGGCAGGTAATGAACTCACAACTTTTATCCACTGGGCCATGTGTTCTTGAGAAAATCAGTGTATGAATTTTCTGAACTTACAAACTTAATGATTCAGTAATTATCTTTCTTTTACCAGAGCTCATATTGCAATTTTGTTGTTATTATTGCTTTTCTCTAACACTCCGTATTACTGGTTCCCATGTTGTATTCATTTCTATACCTGTCCGACTTAGGAGATTTTTGTGGCCTAGAATATGTGCTTATTACTTATGTTTTCGTATTTTCCAGTGATATTCTCTGTCTATTATTTCAACCTCATCCCACAAGAGATTACGGACATAATATTTTATTCATTATATATCATTTTTCGTATATTTTTATATAATTTTCAATTTTGACATAAATTTTATTAAGTTGTGTTGTACCATTTTATGTATATATTTTTCTCAGTTTGTCGGTTTTGTGGCAGTCATTTATTTTGGAATTTGTATTTGTAAATAATTTCTGTTCTTTATTTGGGTTTTATCTAGTCGCTATTTTCTCCTTCGCTGCATGTCACGTAGCTTTGACTTTTTCTAATTTGTTTCTTTACTGCCTTTGCTGTTTGCTCTTTTAATATTCTATATATGTTTTGAAAAGATTGTACTATTTTTATATAAAATGCCCCATTTAAATGTGCACTTCAAACGAATCACAACAAGGGATTTAATTGGATAAGCTGATACAGATATTACGTACTGGAACTTATAATATTAGTTTTCTAGTCTAGTAATATAATGGCCATCATTTACAAATAATAAACGCGCAGAAAATTTTAGTCAAAAATGAAGAAAACAAAGAGAAAAGTATGATAGGTATCCAGGTTGTTGAGAAGAAAACAAACTTAAAATGAGAGAAATTAGAATATACAGCTAATTATTTACTTCCTGTCCCAAATCTAGTGTGTTACCGATGATGTATAGATTTTTATTAATACCATGAGATTAATTGAAATGCTTACAAAATATATACTGATAATTTTTAAACTCGTGTACAGTGATAATTAAATGATTATTTTCCTCATTGAGATTTACACTTCTTCTACAGATCTTGCTGATTGTAAAAATAAATTTCGCTTTATTTTACATTGAGGTATTAAAAAGAACAGAAATGATTATTTTACAAACACTTGCGATAACACTTGGAAATTAAAAAAAACCGTAATCAACAGGAGAGAAACATGTATTTTTATCTTTCCAGTAACCAACATCTGTGTCACACTCGCAGGCATTCTACTAAAGAATTATGAATTTTAGAATGGCTCTACGGGAAATGAAATAATTTTCAAACTAAGTTAATGTATGTTTAATAGATGGGGCCAAAGAGGACACTTTTAATATGTAACGCAAAAATTATCTCAATTATTCTTAATGAAAATAAAGAAAATTTAGAAATGAATTGTTGAAAAAATAAATCTACAGGGTGATCCGGAAGTTTTGTTACACATACATAATATAATTTTTCTATTTCAACGTTCTCTGGGGTATTATCAATGAGTGAATTTCCCCATGAATGATAACATCATACCCATCACTTGAGGACGCCGTTTGGATAGCCTTTGCAGCAATGAACAAAGCACAACTTCGTAAAGTATCACAGAGAACATGACACTGTATTACTATATGCCACGAAAATGATGATTTTCATAAAGAGCTTCTCGATGTGTGACAGCGTCCATAAAAGTGAATGAATTGGATCCACGACATGTGCGTCTTATTACTTTTTCTTCTATTGTTTTTATCACTTTTTAGTAGGAGGTGAAGTGACTTTCGGACCACCCTGTATATAGTGACACACTTATTTAAAGTACTTATATCTGGATCGTTTTCCTCATATTTGTTGTTGTTATCACAAAGTTTCTGTCGTTGTGCCTCCACCCCCCAAGTCCTTTCTCATATCGATCTAGGTAACCTACCGGAAATTCTGAAACGAACCCTTTACTTAATCTATGGGATAGACTGATCGCGTTCCACTGCTAGGTGTATCGTTTTGTTCTTATTTTTAGGGCTGCCCCGTTATTCTTCGCCCGTTTCTACTGAATCCCATTACACATGCCCAACCCATGGATTGAACTCACAATCGCTATATCACCAAATTCAAGAATCATCGCATTAATTCCATATATACTGAGGATTTCTGTTCTATAATGTCTTAATTTTAATTTCTTTTTCATTTTATAAAACGAACCAGAATAATCATTCATTAATACGCCTAAATATTATCATACAATCAAAGCTGCACAAATCTTCAGATATTGTTGAACATAAAAATCAGGATGGAAAAACCATGTCAACCTGTAGACATACTTAGAGATAATTTACCAAAATGTCGACGGAGTACAATAACTGAACAGTGCTAAAAGTAAGAAGAAGACGATATCAAAAGACATTGGCAGTGGGACGAGAACTTTCTCCCACTGTAAGGTAAACGGTTCTGTTCAAAATTACTTGTAGATTAACCACAGTGATATAAAAGTAGATCGGAATACTATGACAATCTGTAGACATACTTAGGCGTAATCTGGTCCAATGGCGACGGAGTATAATTACTGAGCAGTGCTAAAAGTAAGAAGTAGACGATATCAAAAGACATTGGCAGCGGACCGAGAACTTTCTACCCCTGTAAGGTAAAGCGTTCGGTTCAAAATTCCCTGTAGGTTACCCACATTGATATACATCTGAGGAAGACCGGAAGACCCCGCGGTCGAAAGGCAATGATAATAACAAAGATGAAAATAGTCTGAATATAAACAGTACAATTCATTTTAAAAAGTGGGTTTGTCGGCTAAATGTTGTATACTTTTTTATTTATTAATATTTCTTCTAGAAGTTCACTCCATATTAAGCTGTATTTCTTATAACTAACTTCGCTTTTTTAAAATCGAAATTATTTTCTTCTATGGGATACTAAGAAGTTTAATGGACTATCTCCGCGAATGCCTCTTCTGTGTTCATAAAATGTTTGTCTGGATCACTTCAACGTGATGTAATATATATTGGTAGATCAATTACGACTGAATATTGAGTTCGAGTCTCATTGGATGCCCTATACGTTCGGCCTTGTGCCACATCTACGTTTACAAAATTGCCATAAACGCTTATAGATTTCTAGATATCTCTACAGGTTACCCCGACAGATATACACCTTATGAACGCTGGATGACAAAACATTTCGGTCGTGGTAACAATAATAAAGATGAGGATAATAGTCCGAATATAGCGTCAATAATGACGATATCTGCACGTCCCAGAAATCCAGAGAGAAAGCCACATATTTTTAAAACATACCCTTGAAAAATATGGATGACCAAAAAATATCTTTATACATGAAATATATAAGCTTGGGAAATGGATCAACACGTTTTCACTCAGTTAAACGTGTGGAAGCTTTGACTGTATAGTAATAAGAAATAAATAAAACAAAAATATAATAAAATTATTCATTTTCCTTGTATACTTATTAATTGTAAAACGTCAGAAATGTACTTTGTAAAAATATTCTGTCCGTTTTATTTTATTAAATCCAATATTAATTGATTATAAACTCACTGTTATTGTTTAATAATAATTTACATGTTTCGTAATAAATCAGTAAGATGAAATAATTAATAAGATTTATTAATTTAATTAAATACAAGAAATCTAATCTTTTAAAAATAATAAGAGAGTCGACCGTAAAGAAAAAGCGCGTTTCCATAATTAAATCAGATCAAAGCGTAGATGTACGTAAAACATGCAAAAAATAAAACAGTATTTTCAGGATTACAAATCTATATATCGAAATAGATTCCAACTTTATCCATCGAGGTTATTCCGTTCTTGAATATAAATGTGGCTTGTGGAAACTCTTTTCTGCAATTAGTCAATTTTTATCGCTTTCTTATCCACCTCCTCCAAGAAGAAACTTTGATTATAAATAGGTCGAAATCGATGGATGTCAAGCCAGATCCTTAAGGCGAAAGTGGTAAGGTTTCCTAACTTTCGCTTTGATAGTTTGTCTGGCTTTCTTTCTGTAACTCCTTACCTTAGCATGTTGCAAAATAACATCAGTCATCTATAAACGTTGCCGAGATCAAATTTACACTGTACATTGACAATGTGTTGACATAAGAATTAGAATTGATAGTTTTGTCATTGAGTTAAAACTCTCAAACTATGTGCAATAATTAACAGAACTAAAGAAGAACTTTAATGAAGGCGAAGATCAAATAAGAATACAAAGTATATTTATTGTTATTAAATATAACAAATATGGCACAAGGCCTAAGGGGGTGAGTCTGGTCAACATTAACTATTCTAGACTTAGCTAATCAGATTCATGATCCAATTATCCACTTCATTTTGCTCATTCACCATAAAAACTTATATATCATCATTCCCTCTGACATATACCACATATGCGCAGCGAGTCTACAAAAAGTACAATGTCTTTAAGTTTTCTTTATAGGCAAACTGTCCAAATATCTTTACTTTTTTCGAAACAAAAATGTATAGAAATATAGTGATATGAAAAGGAGGAGAGGCAATGAACCCACAAAATAAATCTACAATATAACAAAATATTCTAACTAAAATTAACAAATGCTAGTAGGGCCCTTCCATCCCACAAAAATATGTAAGAGCGGTCATTGTATGCTGCCTATAGATAGAATCAATATACTCACTAACGGAAAGGAAAGGATGAAAATAAATGTTGGATTAAGAAAATCAAAGCCTGAACCAGACGAGATGAAGAAAAAAAATAAAAAATAAAAATAAAAAACAGGGACAAAAAAAGAAGTGTCCAAATCGAGGCTCGTTAATACTTATGCCACTATGACTTCATTTCTATCCCAAAATTTGTTTTTACTGTAGAACCTACTGAATTATTTCTAGATGACGGGGGTTGATTCCAGATATCTATTCACTCTTTTCATCATGTTGAATCAAGTAATGTGGATATTTTTCTGAGGAAGACGTGACACATCTTGTACAGATTCAGTTCTTACAAACAAGCATACACTGCTCCACAATTTATTCTGTCTGGATTCTAGCGACCATTATTGCACAGAATGTTGAGTAGGAAAGAGAACGCACTAAACTATAAACTTTAATTTTGCTGAGATGAAGACTTTCAGAGTTGCCCAATAGGAAGTCATTTCTCAGCTGGGAAAAAACAGTGCGACCTTGACACATTCACAGCTTACCTTTTTGGAATCTGCCATTAACGTCGATTTCTACTACTTTTGAAAGATGGCTATTTAATACACATCTTTCTCCTCACTCTGCTAACACCAAGTGCTAATCTTTTTCTAAACATTCAATAAAATGCTATGAATATGTAAAGTATGTTTTCCTTCCAAATAAACGAAACAAATAATCAAGTAATTACTTTCTACATTTTCCAGTGTGCAGAAATCTTGTTAAAGGATTAAAGGCAAGAAAAGAGAAAGAAAATTCACATATGTTTCTCTAGGTATTGAGACACTTAGTAATTTACTGGTAAAGATATTTAACATAACGAATATTATCTTTTTACCGTTACTCAGTCTTTACGGGATATATGTCTTAATCCAAAGATATCCAGTGCTGTTCGATAAAAGGGACTCACCTTATCCTTTGAATTCAGCTAAACTTTCGTTGCATCGGAGAAAAGAACATTCTTCCAGTCTTTTGAGGTGAAATTTTTGTAATAGTGAGCCCATTCAAGTCTCTTGGCTTTGTTGGCTTTGCTTATTAGCGACTTAAACCTTCGTGTACAAGATTTGTATCCTTGTTCTATCAAGATTTATAACCTTGTTCTGACGGAATGCTGAAGAGGTAAGACTAACACGTTACTCTTATCTTAGACTGACTTCAATTTCTTGGCTAATACTTAATACTTGGATAAAAGTCTTATTCTTCGCAACTTATCTTTTGATTAACCTGCCAGTTCTATCATCAATCTTTATCTTCCGTCCCCTTGTTTCCTTCCTTGGAGTTGGAGTGGCATCATTATGTGCCCTAAGCACTCGAGAGACAGTTGATGCGAGGTTATAGCAATTTCTGCAATTTCTCTCGTAGACTTGCCTGCTTTTGAGAGGGCAATAATAGATGCCTTAAGTGGTTTTGATGCCTGTTTGTACCCTTTCATCTGGTTAGTGACTTGAGTAGCTATTTCATGCTGTTTTTATACTGTATGAGGCTTTCTGGAATATTCTAGAATAATCTAGATTTAATTTAAACTGTTCTAGAATTCTCTAGAATATTGTTCTGAGTGTATTGTAAAATTGTTTTCAATATTCTGTCAAAAGCTCTTTGAATTTACCAGTTTAATCATTAGAATGCGATATCTGAGTCCCTTTTTTTGCACAGACTTTTTTTCCTGAATCACATTTATATCCACATTTATAATTATCAACAGAATACCTTGGGGTAAATAAACTTTTTTCCTAAATGGTCGAGAAGGGGTCTTTATATTAGTAGGATTAAAAATTATTTTAAGCCCAAAAAGAATAGACAAAAAATATGTTTAGTAAAAAAAAATCAGGTGAGTCACTTTTATCAAACAGCATTGTATATTATTAAAAAATAAATAAAATTTGGCTAAACTAAATATAGTTTTTTTAATTTACATCAGCTTGATATATTCTGATACAGAACATATATATATATATATATATATATATATATATATATTCGAATAGCAGTGTGTTACTGTGTCACACTTTTTTAACCTTATTCCTTGAGGCCGTAATCCAACATATAATATTTTGGAATCAAGCAGACTGCATGAGTAAATTAAAAACTTTCTGGCCGGATCCGGACACCCATTCACAAGTTTTCATTACTGGTATTGTTTTGGGATTCAGTCATCTTTGCTTCTACTGATAAAAACAAAAGAAAGCAACGCTGTAATTTTTCAATAGCTCATGTTCAAATTAAAAAGAAAAAATTACTGGTAGCAAATTACAGTGTTTCATGATAAAACTGTCCGTGTTTTTCAACTTTACTCCTAGATTCCATAGCCCAACATATCATACCATTTTCGAATCAGGCCAACTCCGTGACGAAATTAAAATCATCCCGGACCTGATCCGGACTTGCAATCCTGAAATTTTGGATTCCCAAGTTTACATTACTGTGATAGTTTTCTGCGACTTTTTACGTGATGTTTTGCGAAAAATATTTGTACACTGACAAAATTTATAACTTGAAAATAAATTTCGTAACAATCGGAATTAATTGCGAAAACCAGCGAAAGGCATCCATGAAATAAAAATAATTGTTTGTTCGGTAAGTAAGGACCTACGTACATCAAATTCCCTTTAAATTAATAGTTGGCAGAAGAATTATAGTTGAACTGTTAAAAGATAAGATTACATATTAATGCAGTACTTAAATGCAGCGATCAGTTTTGAGTTCTTTTGGACTGTGGCACCTTGCATTATTAGAAATATTCCTAGAAATATGATTTAATTTTTTTTTACTCAGTTTATTAAACAGGTTGTTAATTTTTTTTTTAAAAACGGAAAATAACTGAGTTGAAAATAATTCACTAAGAGTGTACTAGACGATCCTAAGGAAAGAAGAAGGAAAGAAAAGAAAAAATGAGGGAAGGGAAGAAAAAGAAAGAAAGAGAAATGTATGACGCATGACCCAATTGAGGGTGGAGATAGGAGTCAGAAAGAGATTTAGGTCAGCGTCTTGGCCGATTTTCGAAAGTCATTTTGATAAGAATGTCGGTCAGAGCACTTGGCCTACTTTTGCGTGGAAAGGCTCATTGGATAAAGAGAAATTTTGGGAACAATGAAACAATCTTAATCAGAGAAAAAGTGTCTTTGGGTTGAGGGGAGTTACCGGTGGAACGATATACAGATCTTGACCTGTTAAGAATTGGACACCCACGTTAATAAAGTAGAGACATTTCAATGTAGATAATTAAGATTTTCGACTATCAGGAAAAAAAAAGAGGTAAAAAAGAGGGACAATTGCTTTTTGGCTCACAGAGGGCGCCAAGAAGGCGGAAAAGATCCTTTCTAAAGTCAAGACTAATTAGCAGCGGGCTGTTTGACAAAGTCCAGGTGAGAGAAAGCCAAAGATTGTCATTTTGCGTACGTGCAAAAAGGGAAAAATTGGATTTTGTTTTTTTAAACAAGAACGATGTAACCACGCCCGCAAACAGAGGGGAGAGGATGTTCGATCAATAACAATTGGTCGAATACGATCACGTGACCTGCGGAAGAAAAGGAAAAAGAAATGTTCGACCAATAACAATTGGTCGAATACGATCACGTGACTTGCGGAAGAAAAGGGAAAGAAATGCTCGATCAGGAACGATTGGTTGAAAAGCGGTCACCTGACATACGAGAGACTAAAGAGATGGATGTGCGCCGCCCCACCAAAGGTACTGCGAGGAAGTAGGGGCGAAAACAATAGCGATAATGGAGAAGACAGAATTAATGCAGCTTTTTGGAATTATCGAGAAAACCCTGACGCCGACAGACCCACCCCAGTTTGTTGCGGCGTCAATATAAGCAGGACCCCAGTCGACAGAAATCAGTTGAAGTTGGAGTTGCAGTTGGAGTTGAGAGTTGGACCGCGGGCAGGGGATAGAGCCTGAACGCGGCCATCAGGCCCGATTCACTCGCCCCTTTGCGGGCAGAAGAATCCTCAGACAAGAAATCCTTCCAGCCCAAGTCGAAGACAGGAGAACTTCCAGCCCAAGTAGACGAAGAAGAAGATTGCCTGAAAGCCTGAGAAGAATTGGAGATGCAGACAAGCCGAAAGTCGATGAGAAGTTAAAGTTCAGCCCCGGACGGCAGTGAGAAGAGACCACCTCAGACGACAGAGAGTTGCGGCTAAGTTGAAACAAGAAATCTTCCACCAAGTTGAAACAGGAAAACTACCAGCCCAAGCAGACGAAGAAGAAGAAATACAACTCAAGTCGGAGAGAAGAATCAACTGCGAATGATCGATAGAAATTAGCCCCAGTGTCGAACTGAACCACACTCCGACATACATACATGATTCTAGAAAGTAGGTAATTCGACATTTTTCTATTGTGTGATAGAAGCTTGGTGCCATAGTCCACAGAGCGGGTCGGGAAATGAAAACACTTTTGTTTTTATGTAACGGACTTTAAGATATAAAAGGTTGTTACCATTTTTTTATCAGCAATTTTGTTTGGTGTCGTGAGTTTTATTTTATTTGTGTTTTGCCACCCCGTCGGACTCAACTTGTATCGGCCCCGATCCCTGCTGGTCCCGTCTGTCTAAGATCTAAACACAGCGTGGGTAGACAGACCGGAGATCGGTATAGTTGCTTTAGTGACCAGGTATTGGAAGCGAGTCGGGAAAGGCGAGGCTGGTGATCATCTGACCAAAGGGTTGGAGCGGCACGCTTGGACCCAGGAGGAGCGACCAGGAGGAGCGACGTCACCGTTGGCGCCGTAACCAAAGGATCCGACACTGGGCCAGGTGTGTAACCGTCACAAGTGGTGCCGTGACCAGGATCAACCCTGAGACAACCACGTCACATATGGTGCCGTGTTGACCGAGGGATTTCAACCCTGAGAAGACCACGATCGACCGCCGTTGCTGAAAGTTCAAGCAGAAATCAGAACGACCCGGGACCAAAGGAAAAGAAGGAACAGAATCGTCTGTAAGGTAGGACACCTTGTTTTGTTTCCCAACCTCGATTGTTGCTATATAGACTGTCTTTCTCTGTAGACATGTCAGATTATGAGTCAGATAGAGCAGTGGGGGGTGAAGAAGAAGTAGGGCGGGGGTTGTCAGTGGATCTAAGGAAGCTGTTGGGTGGACCGAGGGTCCCAGTATTTGATGGCAGCGGGAAGGAGTTTAGGAACTGGCTGGCAATCCTCGAGAAGAGCCGAACCATCTACGAGCTCTCGGACCAAGAAACCCTGTACCTGGCATACGATGCCACAAAGGGAAAAGCGTCTGAGTTCGTAAGGGGGCTCGTGGAGAACCAACCCGCTTGGCTTGGGAAGAAATAAAAAAGACTACTGACCAAAGAATTCGCCGACGAAGGTACGGCCATAGAGGCCATGAGGGCCCTTTTTAATCTGACACAGCTGCGGGATGAAACCCCGGGAGAATTAGGGGCCCGAGCGGGGAAGCTATCGTCATTGGCATTCCCCGAAGTGGTCAGGGATAATGCGGTTATGCAGGCCCAACTGGCGGACCTGTATGTAGAGGCGCTGAGCGACGAGCGTGTTCGTCACGACGTATTGAAAGATGGACCGCTCAGACTGTCGGCAGCGATAGAGCTGGCCAGGGAGAGCCAGGGGTGTGGGATAAAGTGAAGAGTGTGGGAAGAAGCAGATACCAAGTCAGGAGGCTGGAAGAAGGGGGTAGGCGGAAGAACCCCGTGTGGAAACAGAGGGTTAAGGAAGAGGTGGATCGGGCAGAATTATGGGAGGAGGACCCCAATAGAAGGGCATGGTCGACCAGGCATGGCTTTTTATAAGCCCACGCCGGGTCGATACGGGCTGGTCTGCTGGACCTGTGGGTACGAGGACCACAGGGCGGCGGAATGTCCGACGAAGTGGGGGTTGCCCCAGACTTCGATCGTGACAGGTGCACCAGGTGTGGTAAGAAAGGACACCTGGCCAAGTGGTGCGGGCTGAGGAAGGGTGCCCCACCAATATGTGTAAAAAGAAGGCCGAGCCCAAGAAAAGCCAAAGGGCCACCCCAGAATTAAGAGGAGGGTGGCCCAGTTAAAAGAAGAGAAATAAAAGCTTGGACCAGTGAACGGTGAACCGCTTGAATAGAGGACGGTTCCCCCCGAGAATAGATGCAAGGCCAACCCAGTTAAAAAGGGAAAGAGCAAAATGTTGGACATGTGGTCGGGCGGGCCACTTTGCGGCAAGCTGTCCAACAAGAAGGTGCTGGTTTTGCAGGAGGCCAGGACACCTGAAAAGAAACTGTATTTTTAGAAACGGCCATGGGAGACCAGGAGAGGTCCGGCTGGGGTCGCCCAGGTGCAGGGGGCGCAGAACTCCACCTCATGAAAAAAAATGAAGGTGATTTATTACTACCGGCGCCTATGGCTGGGTTAACCCAAAGGTGGGGACCCAGGGAAGAAAGCTCAGGTGTTCTCTTCGCTAACGCAAGAGAGAGAACTATCCTCCCAGAGCAGAGATAGGTGGTAGAGAGATGAGGGCTTTGGTGGACACAGGAGCATCTGTGTCATTGATGAGAGAGGAGACATACAGGCGGGTGAAACGGAAGAGAAGGTTACGGGAAGCGGACATAGAGATCACGCAAGCAGATGGGGCCCCCTGGAGATAAAAGGAATGGTGAGGCTCCCGGTGAGGATTGGGAGGGTGAAAAAGCACCCAAAATTTTTACGTAACCCCTGACCTGTGTACAGAGGCAATCTTGGGAGAAGATTGGCTCCGGAGCCAGAAGGCCCAGATCGAGTTTAATCCTACTGTGTTGGTGGTGAACGGCGAGAGAACGCCATTGGGATGCCCACCAGAGGGAAGAGATAACCATAGTGGTGGAGGAAGATGTAAAGTTACCTCCTAGGACTGCAGTGTCAGGAAAGGGTAGGCTAATGTCAAAAAAAAAGGTACGGAGAGGACCTCTGCAGTTGGTCCCTGTAGAAGGAAAGGGCCTAGAAGATAACGAGGTAACCCTGTGCGAAACGGTAGTGGAGGCAGCCGAGTTGGTGCCCATAATGATGGTGAACCAGGCCCAAAAGACTATAAAAAGGTTAGGAGAGGGGAGAAGATAGGGAGAGCGCTTCCCCACGAACTCTGAATCGGGTGAGATTCGAGGAGGAACGAAGGAAGCTAGTAGAGCAAACAAAAGGAATCTTAGATGAGGATATATTAGCACCGGATCAATTTAGAACCAGAGTGGGGGGTCTGTTAAGGAACAATCGAGATGTGGTGGCCCAGTCAGACAAGGAGCTAGGTCAGACCCACACAGTCGAAATGAAAATCGATACCGAAGACCACCCACCTGTGAAATTAAAACCCTACCGAACACCTATACATAAAAGACCCCTTGTAGAAGAGGCAGTAGAGGAAATGTTGGAAGCTGGGATGATCGAAAGATCGATCTCTCCTTGGAGCTTCCCAATAGTAATAGTAGGTAAGAAAGATGGCGGCCACCGTTTCTGTGTAGATTTTAGAAAGCTGAATTCTATATCGAAGCCGTTGGCGGTGCCATTGCCATTGATAGACGACATTTTGGCATTATTAGGGAAGGCAAAGTACTTCTCTACGTTGGACTTGAGGTCCGGGTATTGGCAGGTAGCCCTGGATGAGACTGACAAGGAGAAGGCCGCATTCGCGTGTCACCTGGGACTGTTTCAATTCAGAGTGATGCCATTCGGTTTAGCTAATGCCCGGGAGTCTTCCAACAGCTAATGTCAATAGTGTTAGGAGGATACGAGAGCTTTGCCATGGCGTATTTAGACGATATCTTGATATTTTCGGAGACAGTGGAACAACACTTTTTCATTTAAGACAGGTGTTGGGAAGGTTGAGGAAACACGGATTAAAATTGAAATTGTCAAAGTGTCAGTTTCTGAGGGAAGAAACTAGGTATTTAGGCTTCGTCATAAACGGAGACGGTATTAAACCCGACATGGATAAGGTAAAGGTCATAAGGGAAATGCCAGAGCCTAAGACAGTGAGGCAGGTAAGAGGTTTTATAGGAGCTATAGGCTACTACCGGCGCTTCGTCCCGGCATTTTCAAGAATTGCCATACCGCTAGTGGCCCTGACGAAGAAATACGCTAGGTTCAAGTGGACAGAGGACTGTCAACGAGCATTTGATTCGCTAAAGGAACAGTTGACAACCGTTCCACTGCTGACGTATCCAGACCTCAGCAAGCCCATGATATTATACACGGATGCCAGTGAGCAGTGTGTAGGAGCAGTACTTACCCAGCCGTGTCCTGATAAGGAAGGACCAGTGCCAGGCATACCAGAGGAAGTACCGATATACTTCCTCTCCCATAAGCTCTCAGAGACACAACAGAGGTGGCCAGTAATAGAGAGGGAAGCATATGCTATCATGTATGCTCTCCAAAAACTTGACTACTATTTAAATGGTGCGGTCTTCACTATAAAGACAGACCACAAGCCTCTGCAGTACCTATTGCAGGCGGAGTGGACAAATAATAAGAAAATTCAACAGTGGGCACTTAAGTTAAGTGGCTACCACTGTAAGATAGAGTATTTGGCAGGAAAGGAAAACACGTGCGCAGATTTACTCTCAAGAATACCGAAACAACTGGAAGAAAGATCTGTAAGGGTAGAACAGGGAGTAGATGATAAAGCCTATAGAATAGGAGTAATTAACTCTAATAAGCTAAAAGATCGCCCTATATTAGAATCGGACGAAGAAGGGGACGCCCAGATAATAACCGATCCTTACTGGACAGAAGGAATTGAGAAGGAGCAAGCAGACAGTGAAATAGCTGCTCTGATAGAGAAGGTGAAGTCAGGAGAGACCACCAAGTATGCCATAATAGAGGAGAGGCTGTATTATCTCTCAGGAAGGGATGAAGAAGTCAAACCCAAGTTGTATGTGCCCAAAAGTTTAAGACCAGAGATATTGGAACAGTGCCACGAAAGGTTGGGTCACATGGGAATTGATAGGACATGTGATCTCATAGGAAGAAAGTACTATTGGCCCCAAACTGTACGGAGAAGTCACTAACTATGTTCGAAGTTGTGTAGTGTGCCAGTCGCAGAGCAGAAGGCAGGAAATGGCACCCTTGGAGGAAACAGACGTACCAAACTTCCCCCTTCGAGAAAGTGAGTATGGATGTATCAGGACCATATGGGGAAACTGCACAAGGAAACAACTATATAGTGAGTTTTGTCGATTGGCTAACAAATTGGCCTGAGGCATTTGCAGTACCAGACAGACAAGAAGGCCAGAACTGTGGCCGGGTTGATAATAAGTGAAATCTTCCCTAGGTATGGTGCCCCTGTGCAATTGGTAACAGATAATGGCACGGAGAATGTGAACAGCATCATGAGAGAAGTTTTGACAGGTTTGAATGTAGAGCACATAAAAACATCCCCATATCACCCCAGGAAATGCTAAAGTGGAAAGGTTTCATAGAACCTTGGGAGATGTATTGGCCAAGTTGGTCAGAGAAAACATTGGAAATTGGGACTTGTATTTGACGCAGGCTCTGGCGGCCGTGAGGTTTACGATAAACGAAACCTCCAGATTTTCTCCTTATTTTTTGTTGTTTGGCAGAGACGTGGTCCTGCCTGTAGATAACCCACTGAAGCCCCGAAGAAGGTATATGGGGAGAAGATCATCATCAACTATTGCTGGAACAGCAACATAAGATATTCGTACAGGCCAGAAGAAGAATAAAGAGGGCCCAGAAGAAAAGAAATGAGAGGGTGAATGCTGAAAGAAAGGTGGTAGAATTGAAGGTTGGAGACCCTGTCTACTATAAAATCCACCCAGAGAGAGGGAAAACTGGACCAGAGATGGGAACCGTACTACCGGATAGTAGAGCAGACAGGCCCAGTGTCATATGTAATATGGGATCAAGTGGCAGGACGAGCGAGGAGGGTTCATGCCAATGATCTGAAGAAGGCTGAAATAGCTAACCTGGAAATGAGCGAGCTGAGGCCTAAGAAGACAAGGAAAAGGAAGGTAACTCTGGTTGAACCGGAAGGAATGGAGACGGAGGAAGACTCCGAAGATGAGGAGATAGGTCGACTTGACCAGATAAACGAAGCAGTCCGAGTGACAGAGTTGGAACCCTCAGCGGGGATTAGCGATGTTCAGTCGTCGACTGAGTCAGTGCAGAGGAGACCCCATGAGATCGCCATCACACCCCCATGTCCGAAGAAAAGGAAGAAAAAGACGAAGAGGTCCAATCAGGCAGTCGAAGGCTCTAAAAAGAGACACCCTGAACAGGACGAAGGACCCAGCGAGTGGGAGGAGGAGGATCGAATACCCCTTTCCCAGCTTAGGGAAAGGATAAAGAACAGGAGAAGTTTAGACATAGAGTCGAGAGGTATTGAAGACATTCAAGGCGAAGACTCTAAACAGAAAAAGAAGAATCAGGGGATGGAGAAGAGGACAAAAACCTCCTGGACGAGAATTAAACACAGAAAGAAGGTTAGAGGTTGAACAGGAATCACCTCAGAAGATGAGATCAGGGAGGAGAAGAACCCCAAATCTCAGTAGAACAAAAGGGCTGTGCAGAATAGAAGCATTTAGTGTCGACAGATAACGACACTGGCTCATCCAAGATCCTATTGGCTGACTATGGTAGATATGAGTGGAGGGGATGGAGTCGCGGGCTGCACCTCACAAGGGACGGAAGAAGATCATTGGCATTGTTGATTGATCACCAGTGGTGTCATGAAGTACGACCTTTAGAGTGGGCGCCACGCACACCTGACCAGACCATTCTGTCTGCTAGGGGTTAGTTAGAGGAGGGAAGAGCCGAACTAAGAGAAAAGTTATGAAATGATTGAGTGATGAGTCGAGCGAGACTAAGTGATTGTGAAGAATAACAACAAGAGAATTTGTTATCTTTCAGGAATGATAGCAAGGTACAAGGTGGAAGCAGACTACATAGCATTAAATTCGGGGAGAACGAAATTTATGTTGCTATCAGCTGAAGAAGCTAGAAGGTGTAGAGATGATACCCTGGGGACTTGTACCTCGTTGAGCCCTATCTATAAAACTGGTAACCGCAAACTGTGCATACTAGAATTGTTTGAAGGGAGGGGAGAAGGAATCAAAAGAATCTGCCAAGTAGAGGTATTAACAAACTCGGCATTACCACAAGCTATCAGTGTTTCAGACGGGGTGTGGGCAGTAGCCACCCAGAAACATATCAGCCTGTCTAGGGTATGTGGGGGAGAGTCCACAAGGACATTAAGAATAAGGCCACCGTTATCCCTGGTGACGCTACCCATGGGATGTTCGGCGGTTGGGGTGTCCATCTCCTTGCCCCCCCCTATTACCAGATGGAAGAAAGGTATGAAGAAAAAGATTCACTCGTAGAGATGATTGGTAGAGGCTTAGTCTATTGTACAGAATTATGGGAGCCGATAGTGAAGAGATTCTCTAATGTTACCTTAAATAAGATGCCAGTATTAATGAAGCCAATAGAAAAGATCGATATGGATCACTTAAGGGATAAGTTAAGTGCGTTGGGAGACGAAGGTGTAGCTTGGGAAGACGATGAGCAGATCGCGATAAGTTGGTCAATAGTAATGGGTACATTCCTGGTTATAGCCATCGGGGGTGTAATAATATGGAAGATTAAGAGTAAGAGAAGATTAGCGAACGACAGTCTAGTGAGCATGCAACAACTCGAGAGGGAGATGCCGAGCAGTGTTCCTTACTCAGACAAGACTGGCGAAGAAATTGCTGAAAGACCAATGGAGGAGGCTGGCGTGAGACCACCACGTGCGGCGGGAAAACCTCCCACGGCAGAGAGGAAAACATTGACCAAGAAGAACAAACCCTAGTGAACACATCTGCACCTACAAACACACGCACACATTACCTTGCATGTAAAACAAAAGAAAATGAAAAGAACATTTCATTGCATGTAGAACAGAAGAAAATGAAAAGAACATTTCATTGCATGTAGAACAGAAGAAAATGAAAAGAACATTTCATTGCATGTAGAACAGAAGAAAATGAAAAGAACATTACATTGCATGTAGAACAAAAGAAAATGAAAAGAACATTTCATTGCATGTAGAACAGAAGAAAATGAAAAGAACATTTCATTGCATGTAGAACAGAAGAAAATGAAAAGAACATTACATTGCCTGTAGAACAAAAGAAAATGAAAAGAACATTTCATTGCATGTAGAACAAAAGAAAATGGAAAGAACATTACCCTTGCATGTTAGAAAGTAGAATAGAATTGCATGAGACAAATGCATGGTGCATGTTAAACGATGTAATTGGGTTTAGGTGTCATTTACGGGTAAATGACAAATCGGTTAGGGGAGGATTGTGGCACCTTGCATTATTAGAAATATTCCTAGAAATATGATTTAATTTTTCTTACTCAGTTTATTAAACAGGTTGTTAATTTTTTTTAAAACGGAAAATAACTGAGTTGAAAATAATTCACTAAGAGTGTACTAGACGATCCTAAGGAAAGAAGAAGGAAAGAAAAGGAAAAGGAAGGAAGGAAGAAAAAAAAGAAAGAGAAATGTATGACGCATGACCCAATTGAGGGTGGAGATAGGAGTCAGAAAGAGATTTAGGTCAGCGTCTTGGCCGATTTTCGAAAGTCATTTTGATAAGAATGTCGGTCAAAGCACTTGGCCTACTTTTGCGTGGAAAGGCTCATTGGATAAAGAGAAATTTTGGGAACAATGAAACAATCTTAATCAGAGAAAAGTGTCTTTTGGGTTGAGGGGAGTTACCGGTGGAACGATATACAGATCTTGACCTGTTAAGAATTGGACACCCACGTTAATAAAGTAGAGACATTTCAATGTAGATAATTAAGATTTTCGACTATCAGGAAAAAACAAAGAGGTAAAAAGAGGGACAATTGCTTTTGGCTCACAGAGGGCGCCAAGAAGGCGGAAAAGATCCTTTCTAAAGTCAAGACTAATTAGCAGCGGGCTGTTTGACAAAGTCCAGGTGAGAGAAAGCCAAAGATTGTCATTTTGCGTACGTGCAAAAAAGGGAAAAATTGGATTTTGTTTTTTTTTTAAACAAGAACGATGTAACCACGCCCGCAAACAGAGGGGAGAGGATGTTCGATCAATAACAATTGGTCGAATACGATCACGTGACCTGCGGAAGAAAGGGAAGAAATGTTCGACCAATAACAATTGGTCGAATACGATCACGTGACTTGCGGAAGAAAAGGGAAAGAAATGCTCGATCAGGAACGATTGGTTGAAAAGCGGTCACCTGACATACGAGAGACTAAGAGAGATGGATGCGCCGCCCCACCAAAGGTACTGCGAGGAAGTAGGGGCGAAAACAATAGCGATAATGGAGAAGACAGAATTAATGCAGCTTTTGGAATTATCGAGAAAACCCTGACGCCGACAGACCCACCCCAGTTTGTTGCGGCGTCAATATAAGCAGGACCCCAGTCGACAGAAATCAGTTGAAGTTGGAGTTGCAGTTGGAGTTGAGAGTTGGACCGCGGGCAGGGATAGAGCCTGAACGCGGCCATCAGGCCCGATTCACTCGCCCCTTTGCGGGCAGAAGAATCCTCAGACAAGAAATCCTTCCAGCCCAAGTCGAAGACAGGAGAACTTCCAGCCCAAGTAGACGAAGAAGAAGATTGCCTGAAAGCCTGAGAAGAATTGGAGATGCAGACAAGCCGAAAGTCGATGAGAAGTTAAAGTTCAGCCCCGGACGGCAGTGAGAAGAGACCACCTCAGACGACAGAGAGTTGCGGCTAAGTTGAAACAAGAAATCTTCCACCAAGTTGAAACAGGAAAACTACCAGCCCAAGCAGACGAAGAAGAAGAAATACAACTCAAGTCGGAGAGAAGAATCAACTGCGAATGATCGATAGAAATTAGCCCCAGTGTCGAACTGAACCACACTCCGACATACATACATGATTCTAGAAAGTAGGTAATTCGACATTTTTCTATTGTGTGATAGAAGCTTGGTGCCATAGTCCACAGAGCGGGTCGGGAAATGAAAACACTTTTGTTTTTATGTAACGGACTTTAAGATATAAAAGGTTGTTACCCTTTTTATCAGCAATTTTGTTTGGTGTCGTGAGTTTTTATTTTATTTGTGTTTTGCCACCCCCGTCGGACTCAACTTGTATCGGCCCCGATCCCTGCTGGTCCCGTCTGTCTAAGATCTAAACACAGCGTGGGTAGACAGACCGGAGATCGGTATAGTTACTTTAGTGACCAGGTATTGGAAGCGAGTCGGGAAAGGCGAGGCTGGTGATCATCTGACCAAAGGGTTGGAGCGGCACGCTTGGACCCAGGAGGAGCGACCAGGAGGAGCGACGTCACCGTTGGCGCCGTAACCAAAGGATCCGACACTGGGCCAGGTGTGTAACCGTCACAGGACTTTATTGTTGGCTATCTCATCCTCTTCTCCCTACCTGTTTTGATGGAGGCTCAATCAAAAACCCTCAACAGGAGCTAGCTTAAATTTAATCTAGTTATTTATATATATATATTAATGAATTTTTTAATTATTTACACCTGTTTTAATATCTCCTGTGACATTATATCTTATTGAGGTTAAATAAAATAAACAATGAATTCAGAAAGATATACATTCTTTTTTTTAACTTTTTTCTGATAATTAATACATTGAAAGATGATCATTTTATGCAAATATTATAAATGTGTTGATAGTTTTATATAATTGAGGTATAGATCACATCCAAAATTTTAAATATGTTATTTTCACATGCAAAATATTTTTTTTTTAAATCTGATTGGACAGAGTTTTCATTTTGAGTAGATATTTCTGTCTTCTGACTTTTGTCATGTCAATATTAAGATTACTACAAAATGTTACTAGATTTATACGTTGCTATCGACAAATATACCGAACTTTCAAAAGTGCATCCTGATAACGTGGTAGATTACAATTAATTTTCGCAATTATCCGTCTAAATAAATTTCTATTCCAATGATCATAATAAATAGAATATGACAACCGACGTGATTCACTAAAAAAACATCGGACAATCTACTATTACAACATTTAAAAATAATCCTCATATTATTATATATATATATATATATATATATATATATATATATATATATATATAATGTGTGTGTGTGCCTCTGTGTGTGTGTGCCTCTGTGTGTGTGTATCTGTCTGTGTGTGTGCCTCTGTGTGTGTGTGTGAAAAACAAAAGAACACGAAGAAAACTTATTCTTAGCCGACGTGTTTCTTCCTCTGAGGGACGTTATAAAGGAAATGTATAGTTTATTTTGATCTACATGTTCATATACAAAGGCGAGATTGTCATAGGTTTATCAAGGCTTATACATTTGAGAACGTTCATGAATTTTTCTCAGGTGGAAGTCATGCAACGAATGTGGAGGGCACAAGTGTAATAATTAAAAGAATCTGACAAAAGGTAAAGTGAGCGTATAATAATCAGGATTTTTTTAAAAAAAAAATGAATATTGTTTAGATTATGATTAGATGGTTTTGTTCTTAGATGTGCCGGATATCTTCAAAGTCATGAAGTGATGGATTTAACCATTTTCTTTTGTTTTTCTTTCAACATATTTTCGGCTGTGTATGTGGTTTTTCACCAAACACACACACACACACACACATATATATATATATATATATATATATATATATGTTGAAAATACATTTTAAGGTGTGCAGTATTTATGGGTTAATGTGCTCAATAACATGCAGAGAGCGCACATAAATATAAAACTGGACATTGGTGTCAACACCCAGCGACGGGGCCTACTTTGAACCAACAGCTTACTACTAAAATACCTTTTGCCCTGTCAGTCACAAAACGAAAAACACATGATCGCCCAAGCTTTTTTCTCGTATAGGATTTACCTAATTGTCCTGCTTCATTATATTTAAATGTGATTCGGTGCAGTACCTTTTGTTATTCATTGCAGAAAATTCTTTCATTCTTAACCACATTCTCCAGGCCCAGATAACTGCGTTTAACCATGAAACAGATTGTTGATGCGGGAATCTAACTTCAATGTTTTTTTAAATCACACATGCACACACACACACACACACACATATATATATATATATATATATATATATATATATATATATATATATATATATATATATTCACACACACAAACACACACACACATTTATATATATATATATATATAAATACATATATATATATATATTCACACACAGACACACAGACACACACACACAAACACACACACAAACAAACACACACACACACACACAAACAAACATCATATATATATATATATATATGTGTGTGTGTGTGTGTGTGTGTGTGTGTGTGTGTGTGTGTGTGTGTGTGTTTGTTTGAATATCTGTGTTGTGGATTCCGTGAATGGAATCCTGCACAAATAAAGAAACAACGCCAGTAATTGAGATAGAAAAATAAGTGTATTAAACGTAAGAATACAGACTTGAAGTGAAGATTAGTAGTCCAGGAATGCGGGTAAGTAGAATGTATTTGTACAAATCACTGTAAGTAAAGCCGTAATAATCTCTTTCTCTCTGGACTTTGTATAACTCTCTGAGAACACCCTGTGTCTGTCTCCGTATCTCTCAACCTGTCTCAACGTATCTCTACGTATCTCAACGTATCTCAACGTATCTCCACGTATCTTAATAGCATGTATTCTCGCTGTCATAAGTATGCTTTGGACGAGCCCGTCTTATGTAAAAAGGGGAGAGCTTCACAACACCCCGTCCTTAGCTTCTTTTTTTGGGGGTGAGGGTTAATATTTTTTTCGCTTATGGTCTATTATTAGTGGTTCCGTGAATTTTTTTTCGGCTTGTTCTTCTGATCTCCGTGGCTACTTGTGGTTTTTGAATTTCGAATGCTTCGAAAATCGCCTCCATCGCGTCTTCATTTTCGGAAGGTGACGAGATTGGTTCCTCTACCCGTCTTTTCTGTATCTTATTTCTGTGTCACCTGTGAGTGAATGTTTCACCTCGGATCTTGTATAGAACATTCCCCAGTCTGTTTATTACCTGGTTCCCAGTATGCCATATTATTCTTGAACATTCTGAAATAGACCCGTTCGCCTGGTTTGAAGGATCTTTTAGACATTATCGGTGTATGCCGGTTTTTATTTTTCCTAGGTTTATCAAAAGCAGACCGTATTTTGCAGGAAAACATCACTTCAGCTGGCGAAAGTGCAGATGGTGTGTTTCCGTTCGGGGTGATTCTGTAGACTTGTAGGAACTGTTGTATGGCTCTTTCTGTTGGTGCGTCCTCTGATTTTTTCAAGGCTCTCTTAAGCGTGTCCACAAACCTTTCGGCTTGCCCGTTAGATCGTGGATGGTATGGTTCTATTTTAATATGTTTGACTTGATAAGTCGCACAGAATTCTTGAAAATCGCTAGAAGTGAATTGGGTACCATTATCCGTTACAAGGCAATCTACAACGCCGAATCTTGCGAATAACTGTTTTTGTATCTGAAAACTTCTGGCCACTTGCTAAAGCTATCTACCGTTATCAAGTAGTAATATCCATCTATGAGTCCTGCATAGTCCGGATGGGTTCTAGACCAAGGTCTGTACACCTTAGGCTATGGTTTTTGTATAATAGGTGGTGCCTTTGCTGCCGCAGCACAGCCTCTACATTTTTCAACCATTTGAGTAATGTCGTTATCCATATTAGGCCAATACACGAATCTTCTCATTAACGCTTTCATACGATTTTCCCTGGGTGTCCTAGATGAAAGTCCTTCAGAATTCGTCTTTGTAATGATTTGGGTATGACCACTCTTTCATTATAAAGTAATATGTGATTAAAAAATGAAAAAAAAATCCGCTAGATTTCTTTCTTTTTCTTCTATTTTTCTCTTTGTACTTCGTATGAATTCATCCATTTCAGCTTCTCCTCTTATTTCTAACAAGGTCACTGGTAATTCCTTTACTGTATTGTTTAGAACTTTACTAATTTCGTCTTCGGCTCGCAAAGCCGCTATTACCGAGTCTTCCAGAGGTTCGCATTTCGCAGGTACCAATCTAGATAATCCATCCCCATGACCAATTTTCTTCGACAGTAGGAATTCTAGTTTGAAATTATGATTAAATAGTATAGTTTCCCATCTTAGAAGCCTTGGTTTATGGTCAGTTGGAGAGTAAAATCTCTTCCATATCTGTGGAAGCGAGTTATGGCGATTATTAATGCCTAAAGTTTCTTTCTCCATTTGCGAATAATTCCTCTCTGCTGTTAACAACGATCTAGATGCGTGAGGTATAGGTTTCCTTGCGCCATCCTGCATCTTGTGTAATATACAAGCTCTCACTCCGTGTGAGCTGGCGTCACTAGCAATGATAATTTCCAGTTTAGGATCAAAATGCGTCAGTACAAGGTCAGACGTTAATTTCTTTTTGAACTCCTTAAAAGCTTTCTGACAATCTTCCGTCCAGTTCCATTTGTTATCCTTTTTCAATAATTCATTGAGGGGAGCCCTCATTTTGTGCATGTTTTCAATGAATTCACCGTAATAGTTCGCTCGACCAAGAAAGCTTTGCAACTCTGCGACATTTTTCGGCTCAGGCATATTTTTTATTGCAGATGACCTATCTGGATCTGGTTTTCTGCCACGTTCATTGATTATATGGCCTAGATACTTGATTTCTTTTAGAAAAAAATCGCATTTTTTCTCCTTCACTTTAAAACCAAAATTCAGAATTCTTTTAAAGACTTGTTTAATATGCGTTGTGTGTTCTTCTACATTATCCCTTTTGATTAAAATGTCGTCTAAGTAAGCAGTAGCAAATTTATGTCCCATTAGCATGGTATCCATAGTCTGTTGAAAGATTGACGGTGCTAATTTTATCCCAAATGGCAATCTATTAAATTTGTAAAGTCCTTTGTGAGTAGTGATACATACATTTTTTGTACTTTCTTCTTCTTCTGGAATCTGAAGATAAGCTTCGCTTAAATCAATCTTAGAAAACACCTTGCCACTGTTAAGCTTGGTAAATATTTTTTCCGTGCTTGGCAATGGGTAGTGATAATCCTTGATAGACTTATTTAACCCAGTCGAGAAATCTGCGCAAAAACGTGTTTCTCCGGATTTTTTCTTTACGTAGACCACTGGTGCCGCCCATTCACTGAATACGATTTTTGAAAGGATTCCAGTTTGTACCAATCTATCTAACTCCTTGTCAGTTTTTCCTATGGTTGCGGAAGGCACGTCTCGCTTTTTCTTGAAAACTGGCTGAAGATTTTCCTTTAGTTCAATTTTAGCTGCAAACATATTACATTGTCCCAAACCGCTCGAGAATACTTCGTGAAATTGCCTGTGTAGTTCTTCTTTTAACTTTGTAGCTTCCGACGATTCGCACTCTATTTTCTTACAAAATGAGCTAATTGGTAAATCCCATACGTCAATTTTTTGCATCCAATCCGTGCCCAACAAATTTTCTGGGTCTTTCATTGCAAATATCTTCATTTTTTTCGTTTTACCCTGGAATTTTACGTTTAGAATTACATCTCCTTCAAAATTGATACGCCTCCCTGTAACAAACTTGGCCATCTTCTGTGCATGCCTCATGGTCGGTCTATTTAGCTTGCTCCATTTCTGTAAATTAATTATAGTTAGATCCGATCCTGAGTTTAACTGTAATTTTACCTTCTTATTTATGATCTCAAGTTCCACATATTTTCTTGTGTTTAGTTTGTCTTCGTAGTCCATTCTAGTAGTTCTAACCCTACTAGTGTGTTTTTTTGTTGTTTCTGCATTGAGATGCCTTATATCCCATTTTTCCACAAGCTAAACAGTTCTTGTATTTAAATCGACAGTCTTTATTCCAGTAAATCCACCACATCTGTAACATGCAGATGGGGGGGAGGCTTATATTTGCTTTGATCTCTGTCATTAATCGCCTTATGCCTTGTAATTTTTCTTTATCATAAAACTTTTTTCTTGGGGGGTAAAAACGTAACTTTCTGTTCAACTTACGTATGTGTGCTACTTCGATTTCTCGATATCCTAAGTTTTTTTTTTATACTCAAGCATTTTTGGCAGTCTTCTGTGAATTTTTTTAGCGTTAATCCAGGCTCGTTTTGAAGCTTCATGAGCATTCCTTTTCGCATTTCACTGTCCTTGGC